>LTAE01004267.1:0-24746 GCA_001647135.1 Pontederia paniculata | reverse complement strand
GAGGATAAGGAAGCTCTACGAATTTTTACAGGATTTTATAGCAAGTTAAGGCGGTTGAGAAAAATATCCTAAGCAGGAGGTGGCAAGTTGCTTGCTTATGACAGCTTGTTTGGTGATTGGTTAAAGTGATGGTCCAATTAAAATTTACATTTAATATGATTAGTTTATTCTAAATAAATATAACTTATTCCTAATTAGACATATATTATTAGAATTATAATTTATAGGATTTATTTATATTTATGTATTATCATTTTCACAGGTGCCACTTGGCGAAATATGATTGGTCGTAAGAATAATAAATACTAACAAAATTTGCTAGTATAATAATGACACTAAAAATGATAATTATTATGAAATAAATTAGGGTTATCACAAGTTCCCTCTCCCTCAAAGTTGTTGGTCGATCCATAAATGTCGAGAAACTGCTCTTTGTTGTAGCAAATAACAAAGATTTCCTTCAAATAAATAACAAGGGCAAAAACTTTCTAAAGGGTCGAGTGCAGAGAGCAAATTCCAACAACGACGAAAAAGTCTGCTGCTCTTATTTGGTCGATTGTTCTTTGTTTCTTTCTTTCATTCTAGTTAATTAATTAATTAATTTTTTATCATTTTTTTTCTTTTCTCTACGTGCTCTTGTTTTTTTCTACGTATACGTAATTTTCTTCTTAATTGATAATCATCATCTTTCTTGATCATATAGTGTGTCTTATTCTTTTTGTCTTCAATTTCTTGTCTACACAGAGCACGTACCATCTTAATTTTGATGTTTCTTCTTGTTTTGTTGATCATGTACTCTTAATTTAATCTTTTCTCCTTATCTTGTATGGATGGTGTCTCATGTTTCCATGCAGAAACAACAGGAGCACGCAAGAATGACTAGACGAACTATACTAAGAAATAAAGTGTTGTGAGTTATTAGCAAATCTATATTTGAACAAAAATTGAATGAGAATGATGAGGTGAATTAAATGTTCACACAAATTGCTCAAGGTTGGAGGAAAAAACTATATTTTGTTTGAATAAAAAATTTAAATCATGAAATTCAAAAGGTTAATTGATATAAAAGTTTACCTTTATGTTTAATTTAAGATAAAAAATAGAAATAAGAATAAAATGAATATAAACAATTATAATACATCAAATGTCATCAAATTGATGAGTTGAATTTTAAGTTATTTGATGGGATTTCAAACTACCATTTCACGCTGCTTAATTTTTAAAAAATCGTATTCAAATATGGTATTTGTCATATGAGCATATTCCATTCGAGCTTAACCTAACAAATTTCATCAAAATTCATAAACCAAACATACCTTAAAGAAAGTGTTTGAAAAAAATTATGGTCCGAGTGTCCCCAAAATTATTCTTTTAATAATAACATAAATTATTATTATATGTTTATTAACTATTTTTTCAAATAAATATATTATTTATTAATACATCTCATTATAAATTAGTAAATTATATATAGTTATCATATAGTAAATGTCTTAAATAATTAATAAGTAATTATTTATCTACATATAACAGTAGAATATTATTACTTTCTTACATTCGAAGATTGAGGCGAAGAAAGACTATGTAACAATCCGATAAAAAAGAAAGAAAAAGCAACCCCATCCCTCTCCACATCTTTAAGTGTCTCTCATTACATGATCTTCACATCCATCTCTCCATATATATCTCTATCTTATGTAGACGCACTAGATGATGGCACTCATGACTGAGAAGAAAAAGAAGATGATGTCAAGATCGAAGAAATAAATGATGATTGTTTGATTCTTCAAAAAGATAGGTGATTCATAATTTAAATGATGAAATGATATTAGATTCAATTTTGTATGTGTTTATTAGATTGAAATGATGAAGATAATTTTGAATTGGATACTAATTTAGTTTTTAGGGTTTTTTATTTGAATACCATACTTCAAATTCTAGAGACAAGTATAGAGAATTTTTTATGTCTCATATTCAATGTTAATAATGATAGATCCATATTATTTTTGTCCAAATTAATATTCTATGTTTTGAATAAGTTTTTAATAGGTTATATTCGTATATAACTTACAAATGATATGTGAATGCGTAATCTCGAAGTCTAGTTTCATTAGGAACTAATTTCACTATGATCCGAGGTCTATAAAATATTATGTCCAAAATACTAACTCAAAATTAAACTATCTTGAAATGTAGCATGTCCGACTTTAAAATATGTCATAAATTTAAATAGTGGAATTACGAATTGAAATTTATGGAATAGGTACATGTTTGTGTGATATTGTATTATAATTTGTAATGACCTGAAACCGATAAGTTTATAAGGAGTTATGGATATTTTAAGGTTTAATCGTCAAAACTCTCAATATAAATTGATAGATAATATTTTTCATTTTTTTTTGAAAATAATTGATAACATGATAAAATATTCAAAATTTACATTTTCAAATTTTATATTTTGAAAATGTTCTAGATGAATGTTTATGTAAAGTTATGAATTTTTATTGATAACATGTTAAATTTGTTCAAAGCTGAAAATGAGTGTTTTATTTGAAATTGACTTAAAAGAGTTGTATTTGATATTTTATTTTTTATTAAGATGTTATAAGTGAATTTTCATGATATTGTATGTTCACAATTATGACGAATAACATTATTTATCTTTTAGCTATTAATACTACTTATGCGAATATATTTTGACATGTTATTTGTAATCATTCGAAATTCATAATCAAATGTTATGATTTATTCGATGGCTACCTAATTCCTCAATTTTACATATTATGATTTTCTATAAGATTTTGGATTCCTTAATGCTCCTATCAAACTCTTGACATTATATGATTCAATTATGATGATATGATTCATCTCTTATTTAACGTTCAAATATTTTATTTGATTTTATCTCTTGACATGATCAATGATTCTATATGATTATTTAATTATTTGTATAATATGAAATAATTACATAATAACACAAATGTCATAAGATCTTATACGAACTCTATCATTATTGATTCACATTTTGATAATTCATACATTATAAAGTTCTTTTTATGAATCCTTAAAATTGTATTGGTCATATTATTATTATGTTCAAGTTATAAGATTATATGAATCATGATTATCATTGATCATATAATGATAATGTCTATGTCATAACCCTTTATATGGACTTCATATCATGATGTATAGACTTTATATGAATCTTGATAATTATAGATTTGATGTTTATGTTATAAAACTTCAAATGATTCTAACCATTATTAGTTCATAGTGTGCATATGTTATGATATTTCATATGAATTTTGATTATTATTCGTTAATAAGATGTCTACACTTTATTATCGACCCTATAATGTATTATGCATTATATGTAAAATAAAAAAGGCATATAAGATTTAAATAAAGAGATTGCATTATGTGTTGATTGATTGAAGCAAAGTAAATTATATTATGATGATGATGCTAGGGCTTATTATTATTATTATTATTATTATTATTATTATTATTATTAGTAGAATTTAGTGATCATGCACCAAGCACTAGTATGGTTTGAATCGTAAATATTTTACCATGCTGCAAAATAATCAAATTAAACGATATAAGTTGTCTTTATTTACGGGTGCTCACAATCATCATTAAGTTTTTTTTATCCATAATTGTAATTTATTATTGTGACTATTCATATATGAATCATTTATGAATAATAATTTTTTTTATAAAAAACTAACAATAAATCACAATGATATGTTTAAGATTTGATAATTAAAAATACATTTGACATGGTGCATTTTCATTTTTATATATAAATATAGATACTTCATCATCTTAATTATATCTTTCTAACACTCGTATGTTTAAACTATTAAAAAAAAATTACTGTGTGTCATTATGTAAAAAATAAAATAATTTAAAAATAAAAAATTCTATATCCTCCTAATCTATCTTCTAATACTCAAATAATAAAAATGTCGATAAAATTAACTAGTTTATAATGGATGTCATTGTGAGATGTTAGGAGGATGATTAGATTAAAATTTAGGAGGATATAACAAAATTTTTTAAAAATATTGATTAGGAGATGTAACAGTGCCATATATATATATTTAATGAAAATAGAATTTTTTTGTGGATTGAAGGATGCAGAGGTCATGCCCACACAAGCCATGGCACCAAAAGGCAAAACTTATGGGTGTCAAATCCATACCAACATCAATATATATATATCTCTTTTTCCGACAACATCAATCAAAATTACTTTTGCAGGCCTTAGTACACGAGACGTGTGTCGTCTCCTCCTCCTCCTCCCCTATACAAATCAATGAGGCATGATGGACAGGCTCATGCAACACATCAAGGCAGTCATATCTTCTATTTTAATATCTTGTGGGTAAAAAAAGATGAAACAAGCACAATCTTTTCTTCCACCAACAACAATAATAGGATCTTTTAATGTCTTCACCCATTATAAAATATTATATATATATTGTGAAAAAAAAATTATCAAGTAAGCTAAACGGGACATTAAGTGATGATTTAATAATTCAAGACGAACAAAACTGCATTTTGATATCTTTTTGAACTTTAACATTCACTTTTCTTGGTTATCTCTTGTGTACTCGTTAAATTTAGATATCATTAAAATGTCAGTGTGTATACATTGCAATGACAAAAATAAAAGATCAATAATTAAACGATAAATGAAGGTGACGACAACATTATGCATATGTACATCCAACACAACACAACACAACACAACACAACGAACACAACGATGTGCGTACTCCGTTCGTAGCTCGCAGCTCGCACCCCCATGGCGACGTCCCCCGTGAATCCCTCGCGCACCTCTGTCGGTGTTGGCTGCAGACCCCAACGCTTCTGCGCCCCGGCCCCCACGCGCGGAAAGCCACACATTGCCTCGGCCCCGGCGCGCCACCGCATGCAGACGCAGCTTTGCGTGCTCGGTGCTTGCTCCCATGTATTCCTTGTTCGTAACAGTTCAGCAGGGAACTGTTCCCCCCTGACTGCTTCTGAGTTCTGCTGAGCGTTTTAAGGTTCCATCTCTCCATTCACAGGTCTTGCACTGTTCAAAGTCTTTGCACAGGTTTGATTATTGGGACCTGTCAAGAGGAATCCTGAAGCTACATGCAGCTGAAACAACTTCACTGATGATCCGATCATGTTTGAGTATAGGGTGCCGTTTGCAGGTCAAGATGTCCCTGTTCTTAGTTTCCAGCTTCACTGCAGTAGTTCTGCAACCTTGATCTTTTCTTCGTTCTTTGCTGATGGTCTGCAAGTGTTGACACTATACAGAGCATTCGACGTATACATAATAATTAAAAACTTACGCATGATTAGAACCACTTACCGAAGATGTGGATGCATTGCATATTATATGAGAGAGAGAGAGAAAAAAATCGTATTGGTCCATGCATGGCATGTATGATACCTGAAGTAGTTTTAAGTGCTAGCTCATCTACGTACAGCCGATTGCATGCGTTCGAGATCAGAGATCGATGGAGCTAGAAAGAAGTCCATGGTGGAGAAGTGGAGCGCGTGCAAACGAGAGAGAGAGAGAGAGAGCTCAAAGTGAAGCTACACTTTGCACGTGCCCTGCTTCTCCAACAAGGGCTTCTCTCCACTGACTGTTTGAAGCTGCCTCCAGGCAGTGGGCTTCAAACACAAGAGTTGCACACAGGCATTCACTACACCCCTTCTCATATATAGCAACACAAGCAGAGAGAGAGAGAGAGAGAGAGAGAGAGAGAGAGAGAGAGATATTTTATTAAAATAATATTATTTATAATATTTTATGATATATAATATAATTAATATTATATGTTATATAAAATATTTGATAATTAACTAATAATTAGATATAATTTAAAATCATTATTTGTTATATGTTTAAAATAGGATGCTTATTTAAAATAATGATGATTAATAAATTATTATTATCTTTTATTTATTATGTGATAGTAATAATGATATTAATTTATTTCATTCTGACTCACTCTTAATTTGATCATTTTATTTTATTTTTTTTTAATTTTCATCTTCTTTTCCTCTATTTCTACTAATTTTCTTATATTCTGTCATTTCATTCTCATTTTGCCTAATATTATTTTTTTAAATCTCTTTTATTTCTTTCACCTTAATTTGAGTTGAATCATTTTTTAAAAAAATTATATATATTAAAAAATCAATGTTTATAAAAATACATGAAATGATATATTATTATTTACATAATACTAATAATATTATATTAATTATTTTATCTCAAATTTTTGTTAACTTTTCTTGAACCTCTTTCCTTTCCTATTTCCATTTCTTTTTCTTATTTATTCTCTTTCTATTTATTTCTTATTTCCAATTTTGTTATTGACAAATATTTTCCTTTTATAATATTTAATGTTTACCTAAAATTTGTGCTGTTTGTTATTTTCACTATACTAATAATGTCATTAATTATTTTAATTCAAATTTTATCCACTTTCCTATTATTTTAGTTAAATTTCTATTATTACCAAATCTTTCTTTTTTTTTTAAATTTCCATTTCTTCTCTTTATTCATTCTCCTCCCATATTTGTTATTGTTTCCAATTTTATTTTTAGCAATTATTTTCAAATACTTTCCTTTTAACAATTTTTTCTTCTATTTTTGTAATTTTGATTATTTTTTTTTCAAATTTGAAGTTGAATCCGATTTTAGACCAGTTCAAACCGGTTTTATCCTATCCAACGTCACTTTCGATTTTGCACTAAAATCGAACCGGCCTAATCATCGTTCGCGGTTAAACCGGTTGAACCGGTCGGTCCGGTCCGATTTTAATAATATTGTCTTGACCAAATAATAATAGTTTCTTTTTTATATATAATTTAATATTTTTTATTTAAATTTATCAATGTCTAATTAGTTTGAGTCTGGTTTTCGAACAAGAGAGAAGATATAACTCCCGATGATATGGTTGACTTATTCTAAAATATAAATTTCGTGTATAAACTAATACTTGATTTGCGTCTTAAAATTTTATATTGAATTTTAACAAGCACTATGATGTGAACCATTAGAATATGACTTCTACCTCATGCAAATGGTGCTTTATCACACAATTGTGCAACATCATACATTTTACTAAAATATGTTGTTTGAAGTCTTGATTTATTCAACTCTTGCTTTATGGAAACATATTTTTCTTATAGATGTAGAATTAAATAAGTAACTTGAAGATGTATTAGATATATCTTATGTGCAATTGAATCATCAAAATCGTCCAAGTGAATGCCATGACATGTATACTATACATGTGATTTAATTATCTCTTTCATAAATGTATGGTTACCAGCTCAAGCAAGTGGAAAGCGATTGGTTGGGTGGGGAGAAACATAAATGCGATGTTGCTTAATTGAAGTGTCTACAAGTTGAGTTAAAATTTTGAACACCGGAAATGAAGTTAGAATTTATGGGTTGTGCAACCCTTCGTGATTCGTTATCTTATCTTATTTATTTATTTATTTATGTACTGTGTACCTAAAATTTCATCTATCCATAAGATGTAGATGCTTGATGTCACGCCAAACACCTTGGAGACAAACGAACTCATACTCTTCATGTTTGGTTTTATCAGTTACATATTAAATTATTTATGAGACATAAAGAAGGAAAATAGCATTGTTTCTTCTTAGTTTGATCATTATTCCTTATTTTCACGTTCGAATTAAAACTGTCGACATCAAGTTTTAATGTGGACAAGTAGTATTAGTAGCCAAAAGTTTTCAATGGGTCGTTAAACATGATATGTAGTCGGTAGTATGCTTTGTGTTTGATGGCCACTTGGGGCGATAACAGTACTAGTCAAATATTTTTCTGTAGCATGTCGTATGTAGGGTTAAAAATAGAAAGGAACGTCCAATTAATTCTAGATACATCATTGGTTCAATCTCCACTCAGAATACTTAGTTGTGTGTGTGTGTGTGTGTGTGTGAGAGAGAGAGAGAGAGATAGAGAGAGAGAGAGAGAGAGAGAGAGAGAGAAGCTTGTGTGAGGACAGAAGGTGCTCCAACTCGGCACCCGGTGTCCCGTTTTAATAGGAGAATTCAAGTCGGGGCTGCATGCACCATATTTAATACTTGTCCCCCTGCAGAACAAAGGAACAACACACGTATCTTTTTCCCTGTAAACAAATACGAATTTATATGCCCATGAACAGTTTCCAAGCATCTAAAATTTATATAGTCTTAGAAGTTAATATCTTGGCCCTGCCACTGCAACACATATCACGGAGAGAGAGAGAAAAAAAAAACTTATCCTTGATTAATCATTAGGTTCTTGTGATCACTGCGGAGAAAAAAGAGAAAGGAGCTTGCAGCAAATCTACTTCGGCTCACAAGACCCCTATGTATACACTTTTTGCTTGCTTCTTTTGGTGCAGAAGAGCTGCTCATGATGAGGATATGCACCAGATTTTTAGTTTGCCTACCGGAGTGAAGGATTAATGCTGCCGTGAGGGTTAAGAACTTCCAAAGGCTTCAAGCAATAATCATGACACCTCCTAATAAATATAGCAGCAATTAACACTTTCCTAAACTGGGGAGCAGGTCATGGTTGAGTAGCTAAATTCCAACCTGTAAACACCCTTCTCATTGGGCACTTGGCACAGGCATCATGGAGTCATGCATGCACACAAACATCACTTAATTGCCCCTTGAGACATGTTTGTTTTGAGAGATACTTGTGCATGGCATGCTTTATTGCATGATCAGGTGAACATGTTCAAAATATTTGCCAAGTCTGGAATGCGTGACAAAAATGTTAATTGATATTGGAGAGTTAATCTTGCAACCTTATCATAATTAAGATACATGCAAATAGTTACATGAATGCAATGAAAAAGATTAAAAAAAAAAGAGGAGACAGCTGAAATGGGATCACTAACTTAGGGACAGCATTATGATGGTAAAGATTCTCTAGGCCTAATATTGCTGATTGAAATGGATAGCCAGAGACATCAGTTTGTATATATGCTAATCTGCCAAAAAGTATTAATATATGATAAAGTTGCCAAAATCACATATGTTTTGCACTAACCAGACAACTACCATAGCAGCAATTTCTAGGGCGATTTCAGTCAAAATCATGACAAGAAAACTTGAAGAAAAATAGTATTTGGAGAGACACATTATCTCAGAAATAAACATGCTTAATTTAGCTACTTGCACCAACATCATACTGCAAAGTTACAAATTACTTAACACACTGCTTGCTGGCTTCTTCGGGAGCAATAATTTTAATTAGCTTATAACGGAAATCTAATCATGCATAGTAACACATATGCTAATTACATGAATTCAAATTTGTGATCTATATATAATGACATATAGCCATACCATAATACATCGATATTGAGATGGCTAATAGGTTACTAGAAAGAAGCAAACTGCACCAAACTTGTGAAAAGAAAAAGAACTCAAGCTTCAAGCTGCACTTTGGCTATCATTTATTTATGGGAAAAGAATGATGGTATGTAGTTCATGGATTGATACAAAGAGTGACCAGGGGAAGAAAGTAGTGGTCGTATAGGATACTTGCATGAATCAAGGCAACAAAAAGGGGAGTAGAGAGAGAGGGATGGGGGTGTTGTACTGCTTGCTTTCTCTTGCTTCCAAAATGATGTGTGGATTGGACTGTGGAGAAGGCACTTAAAAATTTGATATACTACACAGCCCATGGTGTGTGGTTGCGTGAGACGCAAGCCCTATGGAAAAGATGATCGATGGACAGATAGAATGATAGATGGATAGAGAAAGAGAGAAGTGGGAGAGAGAGATAGAGAAAGAAGGATGCAGTGCAACCATTATAGTTTGTTGAGTGGGACTGTGGAGGTGTTTGTTCATTTATAGCTGTTAAATTTCCCACATAGGACTAGTGGCATCACATCATATATCATCCCTCCACTCATGTTTTACCACAATGGTGAAAATGTGTATTATCTATGCATTTAATGTATACATTTTTACATATCAATTAAATTGCATAATATATATATATATGTTATCATTAAAATTTAATAACTAGTCTTTTCCTTAATTCACATAAACGTAAAACGACTCACAAAATAATGAATGGATGCATTCATGTCCAATATAAATATATATTTAAATAATAATAAAATAAGTCTATTAAAGTGCATACATAATTAATTGTATTTGGTGTGTATGATTAGTGACACATAAAATCATACGAAACTCAAAAAAAATATTTTATTTAAAAATTAAAATAAGGATTCAATGAATTTTCATATGTTTGTTATCCTATCAAATATATCTAGTTATGTATGCAAACTAATATTTCTCGTATATATATAAGTTTTATGAACATAAGCACCTAAAAAATAACTATATTGGATTGCAAGAAATATTTAACTAAACTAATCATGTCATCAATTAACTCTTTGAACAGTTGAAATTAATTCAGCTGATTATCATACAGATTCACATCAATTCTACAACAGAAAGTCACATTATCTTACTAGTTAAATATGCTTGTGTAGATATCTACAGTCAGAAGCTATATCATTAGCTACGCTTAGTTCTACTTCTTCATTTAATGTTTCTTGACATCATTTGCAGGATGACCATTATTATTTTCTGTAAATCGGTGTATGTTTAAGGCATTAGTCCAATGATAAGGTTGAAAATATGTGCAAGCAAGGTGTGCTTATCAATTATTGTTGAGGTGGAATTATGTAGATGATGCATTATTTGCTGGTCAAATCACATGATCAATCTGCACAACATTGATAATTAAACTATGGAGTGATGAAATGTAGTAGACAAGCGAGAGACATTAAATATTGGCCTTGAATTAAGAAGATGTTGTTGGTGCTTTGCATTATGAGGGGGATATCTATGTCAGCCTAAGAAGGACCATAAAGTAGCAACATGTACATGATTTGGTGTTCCCTATTTGGCAATAGGAACATGAAGAGCTCTCGGAATGGAATTTATTCTTGAACTAAAATCCTCCATCATCCAAGTCTTTGGCACTTGATGGTTGGATTTTATTTGGGGGTTGCAGGTGTACACACAACCTCTTGGAATTGGCTACTTTATCGTATGAAAGATTATGAGAAAGGACCTCCAAAGATTTGCATGATTAAAGCATTAGTATAGAAAGAAGAAAAAGAATATTGGTCAATACACCATTCTGACACTTGTTTCTTTACCATCAAGCTACTTAAAGAAACTGGTACAAAGTCATGAAAAATTAGGTTGGGAAATATAGCAACATTCTGCTTGTGAAATTTTAAAAAAAAAATAGAAGAAAGAGAAAAGAGATAAAAATTGCTATAACAAGTTTACAAAAAAAATAAAAGAACAGATGAATATTAGACAGTGTGCAAGTTGATTTTTCTAATAAATTTTTTTTTTCAATTTTACTTTTTACAGTGTCCAAAAGCCCATCGGGCTCGAACTTTTCAGATGGGCTGTTCCGGCCCGTAGTTGAACGGGCCTACTAAGATCCGGCCCATTCTTCCATCAATATCATAAAGAATTTGGCGGTCGACAAAAATAAAGTCGCAAAGAAAAAAAAGGGCCATACTATAAAAGCATATGAAATCTTGCACCGATTGTTTTCAAATTTTTTGGGTAGTTTATCCATTTTTTTCATTCAACAAACTTTTAAAAAAATATTTAAATAGATTTAATTGACTTGTATGATTAAACTTTGTAGTTGTCGCGTCCATGATGTTCAGAACTATTAACATCTAATTACTTAACAATGAAGATAAAAAAAGTAACATAATATTTTTTTTGACTAAATTAATAATTTTGAGAATCAAACCATGGCTATTAACTCTCGTCAGCTCTATTGCACAATTATGATCCAATCAAACTTGAAAAAAATAGTAGTTTGCTCTTTCGTTTTGAATATCAAATTGATTAGGTGCTAATAATTTTGAAAGTGAACAACCCAAGTATGAAAATGTTGAAGTATTTGTAATGACTCCTAAAATTATAACTAAAGATAAGAAATGTCAATTGACCGGATAATAATAATAACAACAAAATCTTATCTCACTAGATGAAGTCGACTACATAAATCATACGACGTCATTACACTTTATCAGTAACCAAATTTTTGAATATATTATTCGTCAATAGAAGAATGAATTCGTCAAGTGTTCGCTTTGACCTTCCTATCTCTCTTTTAATTAGACTCCAGATTATTTCCTCTACCACATTTACTGATGCATCTAATGACCTCTAAAATATATCCAAGTTCCGGATAAGTTGAATCTAATTACTTGGCAAGATCATTTGACTTGTATCAATATAGTTGAACTTGAACCATGAAAAAAAAATTGCAGTTTTCTCTATGGAGAGGAGCAGTGCCCTAGCTCTCAGGCAAAACCAACAGCATGCTACATGCTAATAACACCATGGAACACTCCCTGCACTTTCCTGAAGTTAGATGCCAAAAATGAGGTCAATAGTTTGAAGGAATATTGAGCAGCAGAGAGAAAGGGCAAACATGGGGTGCATGCTCCCAACATCCAATTATGAAGTGCTGTAGCCCATCCCATTTGTTTCAACTTGCTTGTGTTCTACCTTAGCTTTAGCATGTCAAAACACAGCTGACAAGGGAGCTCTTTTCAGATGAGCAGGACAAAGTAGGCAGAGCATGCGTGAATGATCACTGGAAAAGAGAGTTCTAAAGAATTGGTCTCCATATGCAATAATTTCCACAGCTATGTTGGATGGAATAGTATAATGTCTAAGATGCCTTAATTTAACCCACATTCCATGATTCAGAATTGTCCTATGCAAAATCCTGATATGAACCACAAGAACAAATGAAAGAGATTGACATGGACGACGATCATATCAGATCACGGCCGACGATTCTCGCCTATAAATTCATGCCAAGATCAATTGGAACCAAGCAGGCCAACTAGTAAAAAGCTATTAGCTTGAGTTTACTGCAACTAATCTCCAGCAATGACATCCTGGACTCTCCTCTTTGTTTCAGTCATCCTGGTTGGAGTGGTTTCACCAGTGGTACAAGCACAACTTGGCCAAATTGTGATTAGTGGCACCGTTCCATGCAGCACTGGCACCACTGTCATCACATCAACAACACCTGTATTCGCAAGTAAGGGTGCACCACAAAAAGCCACCCACATTGCATGCTCTCTTGTGTGAACATTGATCCTTTACAATCTGAAACATTTATTTTGCATGTCTGTGTCATGTTACATTAGCTTTCACATAAAGTAGCAGCTTTTACTGAAATATAAATTGTTTGCATTGTTTGGTCTGCAGATGCCACAGTGCAGCTGGTTTGCAGCAACAATGTCATCTCCAATGCAATCACAAACAGCAATGGAGTGTTTGCCATGGTTTTGAATCCATTAGTAACACTGTTGTCCACTCTACTGAATACCTGCAAACTTGTGGTCAACACTCCTCTCTCCAGCTGCAACTCCTCACTCTCATCCACTGGAATTCTGCAAGCATCTCTGCAGTTGAGCTCAGGTGGCCTCCTAGGCGGAATTATCGGTGGCATCCTTAACCTCATTCCTACGATCTTCAGTCTCATCTAGAGCCTTGCGGGGGGATCAAAAGTATCATAATATTTATATATTCCCCCAACAAAATCAGATATATGTGTACTCTACCTTATAAACCTGAAACTATTTATAACTCTGAGCAAGCATGGGCTAAATTACTACAAAGTTCTAAAGCTTGATGGTGCAACTTGAGCAACTTTGTGTAATATCTTACTGGAATAAATTTGTATGCAATCAATTTGGACCTCATGCCTATGTAAAGTTGCAGAATGAATAATTCAAATAGTCACAATACGTGTTAAATTTAATCTGAGATAGCTTGCAACAGAGTGCAGCATATGTATGACGCTCAACAGATAAATTATGTTCATCCAATTGTATTCTCCCGTAACAATCTTGTTTCCCAAATCCCTTCTCAACATTTTCTGGATGGTAAGTTCACTAGTAGATCATTAGCAATTGTTTTCTGCTATAAGAATCTAAAATCCCCTACCTTGATGCAAGTTACAAATCTCCTTCTATCTTTCTTGTAAATCAAGATTCACTGAATGAATATATAGAACAGTGCACTGCATCTATGTTTAATCATTGCGATTAATTAACTGAAAAGGCAAGAACCTGCCATTTTGTAATAGAGTTCTTTTTCCAGAGAACATTGAAATTGTGGTACAATTACTGAGAATATTTGGCAAACTTGAGTCCGCTCCTTACGGGAATAGCAATATATTGGTACATGGGAGTTCCATTTTAGGTTGTACAAAAGTAAGACTATAGCTAAAAAGGTTTCACATCTCTCTTACTTATGAGATCAATTTGAGTTCCAGAATCATGAATCAGCAAAACCACTCGAACCAACCATTATCTACTTGATCCTAACAGCTAAAGTACTCGTAAACCTTGACCATCTAGTGCCAGGGATAGATGGAGCTTCCAACCGGCAGGCAGGAGCAGGAGGTGTTCTCCGCAATTCTGCAGGCCAATGGATAGTAGGGTTCATTCACAATCTAGGATCCGCATCAGCGCTCATAGCCGAACACTAGCTGTAAGAGATGGACTGCAGTTAGCTTGGAGTCGAGAATTCCGTAATCTCCTTTTAAGTCGACACACAACAAGTAGCAGATATGATAGACACGAACGATACTATCCGCAGAAGGTTGTTGCTCTCCCATGGTCTCTGATATTGTTCAACAATTGCAAAAATATTGGACAATACTCGTCCACTATGTTTCATCCTCCCTCAACAAGTGTGCAGACTGGTTAACTACTAAAACAATAGAGTTACCCAAAGGTATCAATGCATTAGAAGCAGCATGCCCCCAGGAGCTAACCTCTCCAACTTTTCAAGACAGCTTCAGGTAGTGTGGCCATGCAAATATGATGTAATGTGTTAGTGTTCTAATAATATAAGGGCTATGCCTTCCCTTAGACCGAAAAGAAATGTACTAGTAAACCTCTTCAATTTTTTTATAACCCTCTTAAGTTTCAATAGCATGATGTTTTCAAAATCACAATGAAAACATATAGAAATTACACACGAATGATCTTCACACAAATTCTTCTCTTAATTAAGGCTACTTTCAGCATATGCAATACTAATGTCTCTGAGTCATATTTTGCAGTTCAATTTGCTATTGTTCTTTGGTCTGTACTTGTGAAAGAAAAAAAAAAAAAAGAAAAGAAGAGAGATCACTGGCCATGTTGCTATGATACTTCTATTATTTTTGTGGTAGAATTTTTAGGTAGTTCCTGTAGTTTTCAACAGTCTTTTTTAAGGGTAGTTTCCAAAACTCTTCAACACATTGAATTCTTGTAACACATCAATTTGAAAATGCAAATATTTCAGTTTCCTTTGTTTGGTGTATTATCCCACAATGTGTGAACAAGTAAAACTAGAACAGCGGAAATTTTTAATACAATAACTTAAGGTGCCCTTAATGCCACTCCTTTTTATCAATTTTACCCTTATTTATTTTATACTATTGAATAATTTGATTAACTTTTTCAAAAAGTTGACACATTTTCAAGAAAGTTAGTACATTATATGTCCATTAATACTAACCAAAATTTTTATTACTTTTTATTTATTTCACTATAATTAATTATTACACTATGTATTATTTATAATTTCTTAGCTAATATATAATATCTTTTTTTATTAATCCTACATAGTTTTTTAAGAAAAAAACATAATATTTTATTACTATTTATTTGTCTTATTACACCTAATTATTTATCATTATATTTTATTATTTATAAAGTAATTCAAATTTTTTTTATAAATAAATTATTATTTAATGCTTATCACTAAATTTAATTCAGATATTAAATTTTAGATATACATAAACAGTCTTTTTTAAGGGTAGTTTCCAAAACTGTTCAACACTATGATTCTTGTAACACATCAATTTTAAAATGCCAATATTTCAGTTTCCTTTGTTTTGGTGTATTACCCCACGATGTGTTAACAAGTAAAACCATAACAGCGGAATTTTTTAATACAATAACTTAAAATATCCTTAATGCCACTCTCAAAATCTTAATGTCACTCTTTTTTTTTTCTTATCAATTTTACCCTTATTTATTCTATACTATTGAATAATTTGATTAACTTTTTCAAAAAGTTGACACATTTTCAAGAAAGTTAGTACATTATATGTCCATTAATACTAACCAAAATTTTTATTACTTTTTATTTATTTCACTATAATTAATTATTACACTATGTATTATTTATAATTTCTTAGCTAATATATAATATCTTTTTTTATTAATCCTACATAGTTTTTTAAGAAAAAAACATAATATTTTATTACTATTTATTTGTCTTATTACACCTAATTATTTATCATTATATTTTATTATTTTAATGCCACTCTCAAAATCTTAATGTCACTCTTTTTTTTTTCTTATCAATTTTACCCTTATTTATTCTATACTATTGAATAATTTGATTAACTTTTTCAAAAAGTTGACACATTTTTAAGAAAGTTAGTGATATTATATGTCCATTAATACTTACCAATTTTTTTATTACTTTTTATTTATTTCACTATAGTTAATTATTACTATATGTATTATTTATAATTTCTTAGCTAATATATAATATCTTTTTTTATTAATCCTACATAGTTTTTTAAGAAAAAAACATAATATTTTATTACTATTTATTTGTCTTATTACACCTAATTATTTATCATTATATTTTATTATTTATAAAGTAATTCAAATTTTTTTTATAAATAAATTATTATTTAATGCTTATCACTAAATTTAATTCAGATATTAAATTTTAGATATACATAAACAGTCTTTTTTAAGGGTAGTTTCCAAAACTGTTCAACACTATGATTCTTGTAACACATCAATTTTAAAATGCCAATATTTCAGTTTCCTTTGTTTTGGTGTATTACCCCACGATGTGTTAACAAGTAAAACCATAACAGCGGAATTTTTTAATACAATAACTTAAAATATCCTTAATGCCACTCTCAAAATCTTAATGTCACTCTTTTTTTTTTCTTATCAATTTTACCCTTATTTATTCTATACTATTGAATAATTTGATTAACTTTTTCAAAAAGTTGACACATTTTTAAGAAAGTTAGTGATATTATATGTCCATTAATACTTACCAATTTTTTTATTACTTTTTATTTATTTCACTATAGTTAATTATTACTATATGTATTATTTATAATTTCTTAGCTAATATATAATATCTTTTTCTATTAATACCACCGTTTTTTATGAAAAAACATAACATTTTATGACTATTTATTTGTCTTATTACACCTAGTTATTTATCATTATATTTTATTATTTATATGATTTATAAAGTAATTCAGATTAACTTTTTATAACTAAATCATTATTTAGTGCTTATCACTAAATTTAGATATTAAATTTTAGATATCCTAAAAAGTAACGTAAATAAGTGAATATATTTTGATTAGTATATATCTTAATTATTAGAGAGTGCATAATATTTTTTGATAAAATAAAATATAAGATGCACAAACAATTATTGAGAAGATATAATATATGAATAATAAATATTTACATCTTATATTTTATTTTGATAGAAAAGGTTATGCACTTCTAATGAAAAGAATTTATATTATGCACTCGTAAAAAATGTATGATATTAACAAAAATATATTATAATATATAGCTAAGAAAATATATAAATAATAATATAACAATAATAATTAGTTGTAATGAAATAAATACAGTGAATTTTTTATAAAAAAAATCTGGTTAGTATTAGTAGGGATAAAGTATTAATATACATATGATTGACTTTATTGAGAATTGATAATTCTAAAGAAGAATTAATTAAATTATTTATTAATATAAAATAAAAAAGAGTAAAGTGAATATAAATGAGTGTATTAAAATCTTAGGAGTGACACTAAGGACACCCTAACTTAAAAGTGAATGAGGATGAGGTATGTATATTGTGTGCTTGGGCCGTCCGATTTTCCAATGTCCCTATACCTTGGAAATAGAACTGTTCTTGTTGGAAATTAGAACTGTCCAAGAGCGTGCTACCCGAGTACCATGATTATGCACATTACGACCAAAGAGAAATATCCATTTTCCTGAAAAAAAAAGAGAAATATCCAAAAATCTGAAAGCACATTGCTCTTCTATCCCGTATTATACCAAGCATGGCCTTCAAGGATGTCAAAACCATTTATTAAGAATCAAAATACACATTGGATTATTCAAGTAAAAGACTAGACAACAGTCTATAAGAACCGAAGACTATATGGAGACCTTTATTCAATAAAAAAGATGAATATACTAAGAACACTTGACATGAAAAAGAAAAGGACTAAACAAAGCAGATAATCAGCACATCAATTTGCTAAGAGGAAAATGAGACATGGCCTAGTTGTTCATGCTTACGAACAATCATGAAGATGAAGAGTGAGTAGCATGTAACATGTTGTTAGATGCTCCAAATCAAGTGCTTTAGGTAGTCACATTCCTTATGGCCCCACTCCATCTAATATAAATGCGAAATGACCATGACAATCATTGAGTAATTCCTTTGAATGAACATTTATGCATATGTAGACAGATTGATTGTTAAAACAATGGAACAAATTTGTTCTATGTCCGTAAGGATGCAATATCAGGAAGTAAGCTCTCTTCTGCAGAGAAAATTGGCATCTGCTGAATACATACTGATATGTTTCTATTAGACAAAACAAATACTTCAATTTTACATTTACACAAGGTGCCCCAGATTGAGTATCTGGTGAATTGAAAGCTTGCCACATATATCATCCACATAGAATGCTCTTAGCGGGGGGATGTCACAGATAACCAAGGAAGCAAGTTGAATTGTCCCGTTGATGTCATGAACTATGTTCAAATGTATGGAAATGTGAGAGCGTACAAGGGTAAAAACATCACAAATTTTTCCAACTGAAACCTCAAGAAGAATAAACTTGAATAGCTCAAATGGCGAGATCATCACTTCCATACTTGGAAGAATAGAGATTAGACATAGAATACATGCAACTAAAATTGTAAAGTTCATTTAAGATGTAAAATCAAGGGCTTTAAGCTGGTTCACATACCCCATGAAGAAACAAGCCGTATGACATGTATCATAATAGCAACACTATATTCTAACTCTTTTTGCATTGAAAGGCTGGCAATTATTGCGTACTATAGGGACGGAATATGTATTCTTGTATTTATCCACGTGAACAATCACTTAAATCCTAAAATTCTCACAACTGCTTATTGATTTATTGTTTTCGCAAGTCGAGGGCTTAGAACATTACAGGTTTGTCCATATCGCAATAGTGAGACCTCCGAGATCAATTTGGAAACCTCTTTCCTGGTTTCAACCTGCTACTAGCTAAACAGACGAATTGTTGGTTAAATGCTAAAATTCTAGCACGGACATAAAGTAGGCTTTTTTTTGAGAAAGGAATACAAAGTAGAATCGCATCCAAGATTGATAACAAGATGAATTCTTTCATTGAAGGAGATCTGGAATTCTTAGGAGTTCAAGCTAATAGAAAATAGGTGAAATATAACATCAGAAATGGGTGAACTGACATAAAAGATATGAATAACTCATAGTACAAGCTTGCAATCAAATTAGGCATTCATTTATCAGCTTTGCAGAAAAACCTAGGAGGCAATAACAGATTAGTAAGAGGGGAGTATTCCTGGAAACGACACCTAGTGCAGTCTATGCAAAGAAAGGTGACAAATATAAGGATCATCTGTTCCTCTATCAAGGACAAAACTTTGTAGGTGGGGAGTGCCCCTCGACAACTTTTTGTTTTTGTAATATTATGAATTAAGATAACACATGCATTGAAATTCATTCTTGTATACATCTATCTATTATTATTTTTAAACATATATTATTTTATTATGATTCTAAATTCTCACTTATTAATCCTAGATTCATCTTCCTCTTCTCTTATCTCTTCCATTGTGATTTATTTCCATCTCTTATCTTCCTTTTGGTCTCTCATATGCGGTCATGGGTGGCGAAAATTCGATGATCTGTTTCTCACCAAAATGATGCCTCAAATGATGCTCTCTGAATCCCTAATTAAAGTTTGATTATTTTCACCATATGAAGCTTAAAGCTTTAAAGGCTTGTCCCTCTCTCCGAACTTCATTCCAGACACCTCGCCGGATTCAACCCCGCTACCAGAGAACCAACCAATTATCATTCAATCCTTGATTAAAATGTCTAGAGTGGATTGTTCAGCTAACTAATGTACCTGAATAGCAACCTAAGTAAAATAATATCCTCAATTGACATTTTATTATTTAATAGTTGGATGCCACAAGACAACAAAACATATCAAACGAAGTACCATAAACATTCAAGCAATCCAACGGCAAAGTTTGAAACTTTCTCTTATATATTACTCGATTTCAACTTAAAATTTCTTGAATTCGACCTAATTAACATATGCCCAACAAAAGTTATGCTTTTGGGCGCAGGACATGACAACTATAAGCTTCAACTACACCTACTACAGTAATTTAACTCCGGCGACCAGGCGAAGTAACTTACTAGCATCACCTACAGAGCCACGGCGCCGTCGTCGTCGGGGCAGTCCATGCCGCAGCCGCAGCTGGGGCACTCGGAGAAGTTATCGACGGGGAAGTCGGCGGAGGCGATGCCGACTGAGAACTGGAGCTGGTCATCAAGGACGACGACCTCGATGATGTTGACCCAGAAGAGCAGGACCTTGACGCTGACGCCCTGGAGCTTGTCGAGGCGGCCGCGGGAGATGCGACCGGTGATCGTGGGCTGGTAGCGGAGCTGGTAGGAGCCCTCAAGGGAGAAGCTGCAGGTGCCGTCGAAGTAGGCGGAGAAGGCGCCGGTGTCGGCGTCGAGGTCGTAGCCCAGGGCGCCCTTCGGCAGGAGCCCCACGGGGAAGCCGTAGGACTCGAGCACCTCGTAGGCCGTGGGCTTCTCGCCGGTCCACTCTTTTGCGCTGGAGTTCGAGAACTCCGAGGAAGAAGAGGACGTGCAGAGGAGGAGGAAGAAGAAGAAGGACAAAGTTGTGGTTGCAGAAGAAGACATTGTTGTCTTGTTGCAGAGGAGGAGGAGGAGGACGAGAAGAAACAGAAGGTAAAAACTAAAAAGAGAGAAGAAAGAGGAAAAAAAGTATATTTTCTTCACTGAAAAGTAAGGGATATTTTTTATCCATATTTTGATCTGATGGTTTTTTTCTATTATTTTTATTTATGATGGAAAGACAAATTAAAATGTACTTTAGCAAGTTTTAGTATTTGTTTTTTTCTTCTGAAAAAGTAGCATTTTATCTATTTCTTGATTAATTGAAACCTTTTCATTAATTAACTTTTTGTAATGATGAAAAATGTTTTCTAAAAAATATTCTTAATTTTCTTTTTAGAAAGGTTGAAAAATTGAATTGAGCTATTTTTTTTCTTTTATGATACCATTAAAATAGATGGGTATTATCTATATTAAAAAAGATATGTGATTTAATTTTTAACTGAAAATAAATTTATAACTTAAAATAACTGACAGAATCAGGAAAAAGATCTTTTCTTTGTGAAAACTGTTTTCATTTTTTTTATAATAAAGGGTGTTTTACAATTGCTAATACATTTAGAATTAAGACAAAGCATTTGGTCCGACTCAATTTTTTTTCAATCTAACATATATTTGAGTTGAGACCAAATTCGATTGTTCAAAATTTTAATCTAATTCAAGTCGAGACTCGATCGGAATTTAAAATAAATCAAAATTTAATCCAACAAAGTTATTTTTATTATGATATATTATGTTTTATATTATAAGTTTTCTTTTGAATATGTGACATAAACATAATAAAAAACTAACTACTAATTAATAATATTTAAAATTTATTTTTAAATTCGATTCGATTGGATTTTATTATTTAAATAAAAGATAATTTTATGCATTTTCAAAAAGAAATTGAAAAAAATATTAAATAGGCAGTTGGGATGAGGAACACGTGGAGCACAAGTTCCGGGGAGACTGGTAGTTTGATTTGGCAAACCTGTTGAGTCACGTGTCAAACATCAAGATGAGTGACGCACGTGTATCATTTAGGGAACACGTCGCATCAAACCATTATAAGCAACTTATCAAAATTTTACAAACTTTATTGAAATACATACGACATTAAAAATCATGAATGTACAAACGTAATCTTGAATAATTAAAATAATTAAGAAAAACTAAATATGAATCGTGTTCCTTTTCATTATGGATCATATTGTGCACTTCATAAAACATCTAAGAAATATGGATCGTGTTCATTCACAACATAGATTGTATTTCTCTCCGATTATATCATATATATTGTGTTTATATAAGATATAAATTACGATAACTTAATACGATACGGACCGTATTGTGCTGATCAGAATATTAAACTCGAATTGAAAATAAAAAAAATAATATTTTATAAAATGAGATGTTATGATAAAATAAAATTATAAATATTAAGTTAAATTGGACACTAATTATATGCTAGAAAAATATATAAATAAATAGTTAATAAAAAAGGTCTCTTTCAAGCTCAAGGCTCTCTCTCCTAATGAAAGAAGAGATCATTATTCTTCTTGCAAGCCAAGCGTCAACTCTCTCTCTTTTTCTCCGAGAGGATTAGAGAAATTTTTTTTGTAGGAACACGAACACAGAACAAAAATCAGCCAAGAAATTAAGATATGTGATTAGAAGGATTATGTAATGTCTTTAGAAGCACACCTCGCTACGTGACATAATACCCTTGTGCTGCACATACATCATATTATATCTTGACTTATAGTTGACTTTTTGTTTAGTCAACAAAATGCAAAAAAAAAGTTTATGAAAATTATTTTCATAAAATAAAATAGTGCAGAAGTTTTACATCATATATAAATATCTCAAAAGTCTAATTAATACAACTCGATGGAAAAGACTAAAAGAAGAAACGCTAAGGATCATTAGGTCATATGCAATTGCAGTCACCAAGAGCATTTATCGTCGCATGCATCACCAATCATCACCTATGTGGATCACTCATTTGCAAAATCTCAAGCATGTGAAAAAATATACACCATAAGCTATAATGCACAGTAATATAAGTCAACAATAATAAATTTGACATAATAAATAAATACAAGGGTAAGCTAAGAACATAATCACAATATCAATTATTTTTTTAGCATAATTTTTCATTCTTTACTTAACTTCAATTATCTTTAACTTTTCTTTCTTCATCTTTAATATGCTTACATCGTATTTAACTTCACTTTCTCTACCAAGAGTGAACTATGACAAATAGTCAAGCATCCATCATTCCAAGCATACTTTACTTTACATAAGAAGTAAAGTAAGACTAGTGGTCAAACATCAATTGCTCCAACACTCACTACAACAAAATGATCATCTAAGGGCGCAATACATAGCGTTGTCTTTTTTATATAAAGCGTCCAATTTTTGATACACTTATTTATAGCATCCCAATTATTATAAAATATTAAGGACATCATTATAATTCACGTCTTAATTTTTAAAAATTAAGACACTAAATTTAAGCGTCTTTATATTAGTTCATATCATAACCACACTTCGATGTTGCATCTTCAAATTTTTTTAATAATATAGCAACATTATTTGAAATGCGTCATAAATTTTGTAATTTTTTTTAATATTGTGTCACAATAAATTATAGTGAAAACAACTTAAGTCAAAATGTAGCAACGTTAATAAAATTGCATCCCCATATAGTAACACTCATTTAATTGCATTCTATTTTTGTAAGCAATAAAGAGACCTAATTTATTTGCATTTCAATTTATAATAATTTATTAAGATAAAAAATTTACAACACAAAATAATTTATGTCTTCGTATAGCATCGTATCATGACGCAAATAATTTACATTCTCATATTAACCGCATAAGTTTATTCATCTTTTTCTTTTTTTAAATAAATATTTTTAAAATTATTAAATTGTAAAGAATAACAATTGTAATATAAAAAATTTAAGAGACCTAATTATAGATTAAGCCAAACTCATATTTTTTTTATTAAATCAATATTTATATGATAATTATTACTAATATTTATATGGATGTCATGGCATTATAACAAAATGACACTTGTCACAATCTCATGAATTTATATTTGGTTTTAATGATAATATATGTATATATATATATATCCATATAATAGTATTTATTTACTACAATATATAATGGTTATTATTATCATTTATTTGTACCAATATATTGTTTTTTAAATTAATAATAATTTTAAAGATAAAAAATTGAAATTATATTTTGATAATGCAATTGTAGAATTTGTCTTAAACAATTTAAGCATTTGATAATAAAATTAAAGAGTTTAAATTGTACTTTAATTACTTTTAATATTGGAAATATAATTATTGATTAAAAATTATATTTTATATGAATAACAATTGATAATACTTATCACATCTTTTTAATAATACATAGATTATAACAAAATCTTATGATATGATAAATTAGGTATAAAGTACTTCTCTTCTAATCTAATCATACATTTCCTTTTTTTTCTCTCCCCGTCGCCCCCTTCTTCTTCGCGTAGGAGCAGCCTCTGCCCCGCGCACAATAGCCGCCCTTGCGCTCTGCTGTTCCCATGAGTGC
>LTAE01004266.1:2961-33227 GCA_001647135.1 Pontederia paniculata | reverse complement strand
TTTTGGACCCATATATATATTGCTCTTATTTCAGACTTGATGTTGAGCGGTTGTAACGAAAAAAAATAATAAGAATATAGTGAAATCTCTTTGCACGACGTAGTCCTCTCAAAAGGGTGAACCTGGGTAAATCTGCGTGTGTTCTCTATTTTTCTGAGTTTTCTCTCTGTGATCTTCTACTTGTTCTCGAAAAATCCCATCATAATCCATAACCAACTACCAAGTAGACCAGCCGCCATGCAATCTACCCTTTACATGGAAGTTTCTATTAAAAGGGTTTTTTTTAAAAGAAAAATTATCTTATTTCGTCTCGTTAGCTTTGTAAGATCTTATAACATGAACCCATTGCATGATGTGGAGCAAGATGATAGCACAAGCAAAAGATTCGCTGATTAATTTCTTAGCTCAAGAATTGCTTCAAAACAATCACCACAAAAAAATTAGTGGTTAGGATATGGTCCGAGGAGGCAACTACGAACACATTCATCAAAAGGCAAATTGTGACAACGATCGAGTTACATGTAACGCGTTAGATTCAACCCAAGTGGATAGAATTTGCTCACTAATCCAAACATGTATATTATTTGGAGTCAATTGGAAAGAATATTTAAATTTCACAAAAGTATTTAAAATCGACGCAACACTTTTTTCAAAAAGTTTGAATGCACCTTACTTATTATACTTTTTCCCGCTATCAAATAAAACTGGTATAATAAAATTCTGTAAAAAAATATATGTAATTATTTGATAATTATTCTAAGACAAGACAAATAATATTACGAAAGCTGATATTAGTCACTGTAAAAAAAGACTAAATCAAGAGTCATTTATTATAATGATATTGTAAATATAAAAAAAATTTTCTTTCTTCTCTAGTTGAATTCACTTGGTTTGATGTAGCCCGTCTTGAACAAATTGGACTTGGCAGATGAAAAAAAACAACAGAGCTTGGACTTCATAATTTTTTTTCCCCACTTAGTTGGATAAATGCAAGTATTTTTTTCTTTTAAATGTTCAACCATGGAAAAAAGGAATGCTTTTGAGTCAAAACTGCCGTCTAGAGACCATCTTATGAAGGCATCACTTTGCAATTTCCATCTGGTTGTAACAAGTAGAGTTACTACCCACCAACATGCTCAAGGGCAATAACATACCACCCACACCCAGGGGTGGACCCACATACATCCCGGGGGCCACGCTCCCCCCTCCCTTCAACTTTTCGATATATAAAGTATATATATATACGTATATACTAGTAGTTATAGTCAATAAATAAATTAAATACAACAAATTATCACAATGATTTAATTGGCATAGTGGATAGATGGTTTTGACAAACATCTAGAGATCTAGAGTTTAAATCCAAGCTTCTTCCATATTTTTTATTTATTTATTAATATATATTTCCCCCCCCCCTCTTGACTTTTTGGCCCCTCCTATCATTTCTTCCCGTCCCTGCCCACACCCACACCGTGGATGAAAAAGGGCCACGTAGGGTAATGGCAAGAATTTCATATCGTCTCATCTTCTAGATGAACGAGTAGTTAACAATTCATGCTCGAAATAGGATAACTATGATCTTGTAAAATTCAAGAACTATTTTTGCACTTATTTTGTTTCTACTAATCATATGAATACGAAGGCTTTTACGCAATGTTGTTGACTTTGAGATATGATGTCAACTCCATTGGAACCTTCTATTATACTTATACATTAAATGAGACTAAAAAAAATATTTAAAATTTAAATTATGAAATTTAAAAAATATGCTTATGATCACTTGGAATGCACTTCGATGTGTATACACTAAGCATATTGGTAATATAAAACAAATTTCTATGCTTGAGTCCAAAGAAGTAAATAATATGTTACGTTATTCGTTATTAGTGTCATTAAAATCGTCGTTATATCTTAGCTCATGTGGTCCTAATTGAAAACAAAACAAAACAAAACAAAACAAAAATTTCTGTAATGGATTTAATGTTGGTGTACCAGGGTACATCATGTACCCTGTCTAACAAACCGTTAGATCTAAAATCTACGATAGATCTTATTTAAGATTATTATTCTATATTTATTTTTTCAACCGTAGATCTCAGATTCAACGATTTGCTAGATAGAGTACATGATAGTACCCGGGTACACCAACATTAAATCCTTCTGTAATAAGGTTTAAAGCTAACTGCTATTCTTTCATTTAGCCTTAACCGTTAAACTATTAATAATATGTTACATTTTCAAATGAAAACGGGCTTAAAAGGCCACATGTTGACATTTTTTTATGAACAGAATTACTTATTTTATATCTCGATTTTACAACATTCTTTTATTCATTTTATTGTGTGTTTAACATTTTATAATTGCCATTCGAATATATATCAAAATTCGATGGCCACGCCTTTTAGAAAGTGTGCTATCATCCAACTAATCTCATGTCAATCTCATATTGCACAGGTGACTATTTTATTTATCCCTTAAATCAGCCGATACAACTCAGGTCGACATTTTTTTTGGGTGAGAATTTCAGATGGACATTTTGCTGTACAAAAGCGTTCGCCAAACCTACCAAGGACAACCTCCATTAACGTAACAGCACATTCCTCTTGTAAGTAGAACATACAAGTAGATCATGTAAATTTGTGGGTGACATGTAGATGATGTGCTGCTGCTCCCAATTCCAGGAAGCATCAGATGTTCAGAGATTTGGGCTCTATCCCACCAGGTGAATATGAACATCAGTGGTACAAACTAAATGCATGAAGAGTATGATAATGTCATTACACAATTAGTATGTAAAAGAGTTATATAAAATTGATCAGGTACAGAAAATACAATTGGAAAAAAGTTATCATTAAGCGAAAGAATGTCCGGACAGTCGGTAAATGTTCTTGCAACAACCAAAGCAATGACAACCACAATGAAGCACACAGGCTAGTTCTTCATCAAGCCAAGGAAAATTGCAATCACTTGTACAAAGAGGGCTTCAAGAAAAAGACTTTACAAGGTATTTCTAGAACTAATGATTGATTCACAGCATCAGGATGGTAACCATGAAAATAATGGAGCAAAAAGTAAGACTACCTAACCACAAACAGAAATCACACAAAATATAGCCACTATGAGAAAAGAAGCTACCTTTCCAATTCTTGACCATTCTAATGGGTTCTGATGAAGAATCAAATTTACAATCTTTGAACTCAAAACCTCAAGCTGCTGCCTGCGTTCACAAATTGAAGCTACGAGCAAGGAAAACTGAAAACTTCTCTGAGGACCTGGCTGCTTATCAGTTTTTATAAAGGCACCCCTGACCTCCTGTACAGTTGCTACGATCTAAACGTGTCCTTTATGATCTTTTTTCACATCTTGAAAATATACAAACCTTGATATCTACAACAATGTGAACCACTGATAATAAAGAGAGCAGCTTTACTAGCAGCATCTCTCTCAACTTAAGCTGCATGCTGAACCTGCATAATTTGGAACATCTACATCTCCCCGTAGCAGTACAACTTTCTCACTAGGTAGTAGTCACCACTACCAATCAAGACTGATGTGCCAATGTTTTCCAAAAGTTAGCTACCACAGCAGGCTCATACAACCTTCCTCCCTCTATGCAGAAAGCAGAAAGCAGAAAGCAGAAAGCAGAAAGCCAGCTATCGTGACCTAACTGAATCCATATGCTTTCCGAATTAGACATCACCGGAAGGAAAAATGCTGGTGATCGTGATACATGACATCTCACAAAATGCCATTCAAAACACGCTGGTAATAGTCGTACTGACGTGTCCTCCATGCATCTAAGCTGCTGCTGATCAATGAGAGGACTAAAGAAACACATTGCTGCTTGAAGTCATAAAGTTTACAATTAGAAACTGCAAAATTCGATGAAGAATAACACAGATTGATAGAATGATTGCTGTAAAAATCTAACCTCTTCTGTAAGGCTCAAATGGAATCGTTTCCTCATGTTCTGTATAGTCCTAGGACCTCCTTTAAAACAGGGGAATCCAGAGTCCTAAATAACACATTACTAGTTATGTTTTCTCAAAAAAAAAATGCACACATCAGATTTCTTTATAGAGGTTGACATGGATAAAATAACAATAAAACAGAACTTTCTTTCACCTATTATTTTTATGCACAATTACTGTCATCAAATTTAAAGTCAACTAGTTATTTGATTGGTGATTCCACTAGGCAAGTTCCAAATCTAATTTGTTGAACAAAGTTGATTTGATGTCAAATCCAATATCAGCAAATCAAGCACAAGATTACACTACCTGCAGCATTTCAACAAGAAGTATAATGCGTTCTGCATGCTTCCGGCAAGTAAGAAAACCTTGAATGCATAACACCTGAAATAAACATAAAAAAGATGAAAAAAACAAACAAATGCTACTAGAGAACGCTGAAGTATATTATATTACCTTGTAGTAATCAAAGAATTCACTAGGAGTTCCTTCCGCATCGGAGTCCATAACCTAAAAAGCCCAAGATATAACAACCAGGAAGCAAGACAGATTATAATAAGCTATATATCTTGAGACGATTCATTAAACCACAGTATGGAATTTCTCTCACCTCAAGAAGCTCACGAGTCAGTTTAAATGGTGCGCTCTCAAAATTTACGCCTCCAGGAGAATTTGAAAGCATGAAACCAAAATCAATATGAATAATATGACCTTCCTCATCGATCAATATATTTCCGTTGTGTCTATCTTTCACCTGAGCAAAGGAAGGTAATTATATTTTTATATCTATGTCATGTGCAAGAAAAAATGATGAAACATGCAGATAACGAAATATAAGAATGATGATGTGTTCACAATTCCCTGAGATGGTTTAAGATTTCATGGAATAACTAAGATAGTTCAGAAGACATGACAGAATGAGATTCATTTACGGCAGACAGAAATATCTTCTTTTTGGGGGGGGGAGAAAAGGATGACTATAATTGGTAGTCATCCATCTATATTAAATCTTGAAACTGTAAATTTACAAGTGAGTAAAGTGAAAAGAGAAAGGAAAGCCAAAAAAGTGTGGGTACCCGTACAAAAAGCGCGTTATCCAAAATCCCACTCACTATCCAAAAAGAAACTTGGTGTACAACATTCTCAATATAACAGCTCTCTAACCTAAGATGGTGCAGTTGCGCTGCAACCACATCCCCCATGTGGGACATAAATATCCAATAAAATGAAGAATATGTGATGGAATATTGGTAGAATGCCAAAGGCTAGTAATAATCACTTACAACCATTTATTTCATATATATCTTTAAAACCAAGTTCAGTATGACAAAAACTAATATTATAGTTTTAGAAAGGCAAAAACTAATAATATTAATAATACTTGTTAAAATAGACAGTTATTGTGAAAGTTCAAACAGAAAAGTTGGGTCACAAAATGTATGTGTGCGCAATATAGCTAGACATTTCCTATTGTAGCACTGTCTTCATTAAAATGGTACCAGAAAAGTATCAGAAATCACTGGTGGTTAAGAATGGTTTGACTTTTTAAGGAAAGACAACCATAAAAGGGAGAAGCATATTGATAGAATGAACTATATTGATTAAAATGAAACTCAAAACGATTATGACACCTTGCAACAATTATATGGGGTGGGATTTCCAATCAAACAATTAAAGTCAAGTGAAGCAAAAACTACTGTGAACATGGAGACCAACTCATGGAGAATAAAATAAAGTAATAAAAGAAAATCCAAAAAGTGAAGTATATGCAAATCCAATCATTATTATCAAAGTCATCCCCATCTTAATTTTGTGTTAAAATGCTCTTAAGACTGAATGAGACTATCAACAAAGAATCGCTACCTCATACAACTTAACAGCATGAAGCATGGAAGGTGTGTTCTGCGAACAGAACCTTGGATGACAATGATTGATTATTAAATTTTGATTAATAAATATTTGGTCTCGCTACGTCTAGATACACGTTAGAATTTGTTTCCATCAATTTGTTGTTATTAACAAAAACATAGAATTGCAGAAGACCTACAATTGATAACATGATCAGTATATTTCTTCAATATAATATTTGCATAAGCAATTCACAAACAAAGGAGTACTTGATAATTCAATAAAGTCCATTAACTCGGTGCAAAAGAATATAAAGAGAAGCTTAAAGTAAGTATTTTAAAACTGTTTTTTGGCTCACAAAAGAATACAGAATGAGTACCTGAAGCAGGTAACATAATATGGAATATCCAGCCATGCTCTCAACAAAATTTCTCTGTAGATATTAGCAAGCAAGAGAAACATGCATGTCATTTACAGGAAGTTACAGACCCGAAAGCAAAACAAAAAATAAAAGTATAGAAATACCAACCAACATGATTACATTGATACAGAAACCCCATAAACTGTATTACACAATCTCCAATGGTAAAACTTATCGATAAAGTTAAGTGATTAGGTCTGTAATACATGGTAATCCTAAGAAATATGTGATGAAAACTCCCTTTTGAAAAGAGCAGCAGGCAAAGAACAACTTGCTCAATCATGATGCTGAAATAAGCTAGAGAAATAGCGCCTTAAGCAACAGTATCTTTTCTTAAGAGATAAGAAATTTATAAATGCAACAGATTGGCAGCAGGTGGGCCTGGCAGGGATGGATGCACACTTGCCAGTGTCTTTTTGAGACACCTATTGCACCACCAGGACGTCTGGCCCTCATCTATTTTCTGGGGGATATTGGTGGCCACTGCAACACGATGGTACCAACTTCCTTGGAAAGAGATGCTGCACTGATGATATTATATCACACATCTCTTTTATTAGAGAATGGGTTGTGGGGAGGTTTATAATGCATAGCATACATCTCCAAAAATTGTCCTTTTGACATGCTTGTACATCTACTATAGTTTCTAATACATCGATATATGGACAATTAGCAACCACCTAGCCATCCTTTTACCCCTTAAAGATTAAGACTGAGAAATTAGAAAAACTTCTGAGTTGTACTTGATCAATGTCACTTCTAGAAGTTTCTCATATCCAATATGCAAGCCAGGAGAATACAAAAGGCTTTCATATTAACTTGTAGAATACCGCATCCCAGGTTAAACACATAACGAAATCTTCCACCATAGCATTAAAATATCAAATGACAGCTAGTGTTGTTTTTTTCCTTTTCACATCTATTATTTAGAATGTTCTTTTTTATATCTAAGCTCCAATTATGTAAGTTGATTTAGGAATGGAAAGCACGTATAATTGTTGAATTGCAGAAGGAAAAGGAAACGTGCACCCAAACCCACATAAAGTGAGGACCTTATGCATTGATACTCATAGAACCATATAAGTAAACGATTTTGGTAATACAGAACAGACCATGAAATGAATATATATTTGATAGTGTAGTAAAGGTCAAGCGTTACATTACCTGTGCAAGTTTAAAATTTTGGGAATTTTCTCCATATTTGGCAATGAAATAATCACGTAAGCTGGAGATATTGGGAAACCTACTCTTTATTGAATGGATTGAAGCCTGCAGAAAGGATGAGATGTACATAAAATCATCGAAAATAAATGAAAATTGTGTAATATGAATGTTACAAGGTGAAAAGTTACCGTATCAGGAATAGTTTCAATTAGTGCAGTATAAGAGGAAGTAACAAGAATTTCATAAGGACGCAACCACAGTGGCAATCCAGCTTCTTGGTAAATGTCTGTCAATAAGTTATACAAGTAAGAACATTAATACCTTCCAAGACATAATAAAAAATAAGTGCAAAATGACCAAGTAATATCATCAATTTAGTTGGTTACTATTTTGAGAGGTTTCGACATTAAATTTTGAGAGATTATTTCAAAATAAACTAAACCAGAATATAAAGGGTTATTATAGTTTTGCTAAGGGACATAACTACATAAGACATTTTTCTAGTATATCACTAAGTTGTTGACAATTACTTGTATTTGATTGGACAAGGTGATAAGTGGAAATAGATGGCTAAGTCAGGCAAAAACTGCAGTTCACTCACAACATATAAACAGGATGCCAACCTTGGCTCAGCACAAGGACTAAACCATATTAATTCACAGTTGGCCTCTCATGATTGATATGCTATAAACTTCACAAAGATGTTCCACGAATTAAGTATGTTGAGGTTGCAAGATTAAAATAAGTTTAATTCAATCCTGAAAACATGATAAAAATCATCAAAGTACATTCTCAAAAAAAATATCATCAAAGTTAAAGGATAATGTCAAAATGAGGCTACTAGCTCAAGGCAGATTGGATATACAGTATATACCATAGAAATGTGAAACTAGTTGCACAGCAAGATGCTCTTGTCTGCAGTCATCACCACTCTTCACAATAACCTGTTGAGTAGACTCCAGATGCTTAGACATTAAATGGAAAAAAAATCCCAAGCCGAAAGTACTTTGAGAAGCTAATTACACGAAGAACAAAAATCTAGATATGAAAGAACTAATTTGATATCAGAAAACAGGTTATTGGCACAAACAACCTCCAAGCAAGGTTACCAAGATCGCTTGGCGGATCATACGATCCAATGATCCAGCAAGAAAATGTCTCAATCTTGAGGTGGGGATCGAAATTCTATCGCTATTGGATCGGTTGCTGAATTCTAAGTTCCTACTGATTTTGAATTTGATTGCTCTGGAAAATTACTCCTTCGGGCAAAGGAAAATGGATGGTTAGCTGCCTCGTGCATCCTCTAGCCATCGTCGAATGCAGTCATGCCAAATCACCTAAGTAACTTCTCGTCAAGACACCCTACGGCCTGCTGTAGGACGCCCCCCTTTCCAATGTCCTCTACATATTTACGATCGATCCTTCCTTCGCTCTCGATGTACCCCTTTGTACATATCCCCTACTGATAGCCCATTCATGCTTCACGCCCATTTCATTCCTCCCAAATGACCTGCTCGAGTTGTCGCCCTTCTCCTCGAATAGCTATTGGTGCCTTTATCTCCTATAATTGCCACATATTAGCCCTTACGAGTTGAGATAAAAATTTTAATCAGTTGTCCACTTGCCACACAACCTTGTGAGTTGAGATAAAAGTTTTAATCAGTGTCCATCATCTAATCTTAAATTGTTTCAGCTAATTACATATTTAATGATTGCTGATTAATATCTTGTTGAAGTTGTTTTCTCTTTTTAGTTGCATTTAATTAATTAGTCATGATATTTTTTGTTTGACTTCATAAGTATAGTTATATATAAATATTAGCAGCTGGTAGATAAGAACTAATAATTATATCATTTCTAAAAGTATAATTATAATATAATTATGTTTACTATTTTTTTATTCATAAGTAGGATATCCTTGATCTGATCCTTGATCATTGGAGCCCCTTCCAATCTTAGGTAGTAAAGCGATCCTGAACCTTGCTCCTCCAAAGTTTATTTTCATTAGACACAAGACAGCATTGACATGATAAGTTAGAGTCAATTGTCTAACATGGCTAGTATATTTGAGAAAAAAGAAACATGCACATCTGGACACAAGGCTCACTTAGCCATTCCAATGCCAAAAGACAATTAATCTCATGCTAACAATGATACTCTCTCTCTTGAAAAAAAAAACAATGTTTCCTCAAAGAAAGAAAAATATTGTTTATACCTATGATGACATAACCTGATAACAGTATATACTTAAGTTCAAGGATCCCACAAACAGCAAAAACTTTAACATGAACGAACCTAATATTTAAAACTACTTCATAACTTTGAAGGCACCGACTCCTTTAGAAAAACAGCTTTAAAGTAAGTGATGATATTGCCACCTGATCTTTCTCTTTGTTAGTCTTGAAAGAGATACTTCCTATTTACTGATCTCAGTATTATCGATATGGTTTATTAAACCACTTTTCAAAAATGAACTCCTGATTCATACAAACAAACAGCTCAATCAATGAGGATGAGGAAAGGAATATCTCACATGTTCTCAAAGACAGTTCTGCAAGGACCTTATGTAATTACTTTTTTATTTCCCATTGTTACTGTATTAGTATGGTTCTGGATATTATCTTTTTAACGAGTGTTCTGGTGATACTGAAGCAATGCTAATAAAAACTGAGCTAATGGATTTAGATTCCCTAAGGATATCATCTTGTAACCTAACTAAAGTAATGAGCTTTATAGCTTTTTTATGCCTCAATACGCTGCCGAATTTCTGTCTTAAATTTTTCATTATCTATTTAGATTGCTACATCAGAGCAGAATCTGTTAACATTTTGGAAAGTGCAAAAGATAAGATGAAAAGTAAAGACACAGATATCAACAGAGAAAGTGGGATTCTAGAAATTATCTCCCAGTGGCAATCATCAAGAGAGTATTTATTGTCCTATAACTTGTTTTATAAGTGATAATAATGGAGAAGGAAATTCTGCATATCTGCGCTGCTAAACAAATATGAATTCCAGATAATAATAATAATTCAATCAAGCATATACTAGCTAATATGAGAAACAGCAATTCAATGAAAAGAAAACATATGATTGAACATAGAGAAGACAGATATTAAACATAAAGAAATGCAGCAAATACATTCTATGGTAGACATCAATTTTCAGACAGGAAGAAGCTTAAAGCCTTGTGAAGAAGATTAAATATAAAAGCAAGAATCCTTATTGGGTGGCTGATGAAATTCTCTCAGATCAGGAAGGTGCACTGACATAATGTTGAGAGTATACTTACAGATCGCAAGTCCCAACCCGGTAATTTGCCATATGCTGATGACCTCCTAATCCTTTCTTTTTTTACCTCCCAAAGCTCACCAGACAAGGCATCAGTGGGTTTAGGAATATCACCATCCATTACCTGTTACAGAAATGCCCCAGTTAGAAATAAAGAAAGTTCTTTGAAAAGAACAAATAAAGTAGCAAATAAAAAATACCAGTGCATTTCGTTTTGCATCCTGTGTATCCTGTCCAGCACCCTTCAGAGGAAGTCCAGGAGGAGCCTCCCCCTTTGCTGCAGCAGCCTGCAGAGGTGCAGCAGCATTAACCCCTTAAATTGAAGATCAGACCTTGTACACACATGTTATAACCTTCTGTTTAATGCAACAAGAAACTAAGTATAATGAAGTGCTATAATAACATTATTCCATATTATAACCCCCTGTTTAATGCAACAAGAAATGAAGTATAATAAAGCCTACAATAACTTTCTTATCACATGTAATTTTCCAACAGTGGTGACAGCTTACAGATATGTTTGGTCATAATCAAAAGCATAGTTTTTTTTTTAGAGCATATGACCAGTTGAGAGTGCACATATTCATGCAGAACTAATTATCACGAGCAACAAAGCATTTAGTAACAGCTGTCCTGGGACAACCATGATGTGCTTTTGTTTGAACACTGAAGCATTAAGTTAGTTACATAGGGGCAATCATATATCAATTTTAGGCTCACCTTTACTTCCTCAATGGCAATTGTACTTGGAATACGTCGATGGTCTTTTCGATGCAATGGCTCTTGATCATCCACGTCTTCCATGTTAACCCCAGGGACTGCAGACAAATTAACACTAACCCATTCCATGTCAAATTCATTATCTTTTGCTGATGTGCTTATTGGACCTTCTCCATTAACTAGCGATCTTTGATTGCTGCCTCCTGAGCCAATATCTTCAGTAGTTTTTGGATGATCAAACTTCCTCCCTATTGAGAAACTTAGATGAACAAACTTCACTTTTGACTCCCACAACTGAGTCATTGCTTGATCGATTGCCTGAGAGGTTGATCTTAACATCCCATCCATATCAAACCGATGCACATCAGGTTGACTCCAAAGAGGATAAGCCCAGGGAGGAGGCTTTGGTAATTGTGCATCTCCATTGGCTAAAGGTATCCCAGCTCTGGAAAGCTTTTGAGCATCAGATATCACTTTTGAGTGTCTGAAAAGGAAAAGTAACAATTCAGACAAATGGCATATCATGAACTATATGTTCCATGCAAGGGTGGAGCCAAGGGGATGTCAATGGGTGCACTGGCACCCCCTGGACAATGATAAAACTATCGCTAGTCACATGTTTTCAACTATAAATGCTTGGTGGAATGGGTAGACTGTAAGAACAAATTTGTTGGTCCTTGGGTTGAGTCTCCTCTTTTACTACAATAGTTTGTTTTTTTTTCTTTTTTATATTTGCTTAGTTAACTACGCCCCTGGTAGATAATTTTGGTTATGCTTATTTAACTTTTTCGCACCTTCTATCTCCTTATATATTCTTTACCTTTATTCAATTATCCATAAAATATCATTTATTTATATTAGATTACACAATATTATTTTAAAAAGAATTATTTATACGCACTACAATATTATCCATTTTAACTTAATAGTATATGAATATATAATATAAATGTACTTATTATTCTATTTTATGTTTATAAAAATATCTTTTGAATGTTATATCTTTACAACTCTTTTCAATTGTTCCTTATTCAAATTTTAAATGTTATTATTTCATAATAATAACATTTGTCCACGACATATTATATATTTGTGCTTAGTATTCTATTTCATAATTCAAAATATTTGGCTTGCAAGTTTTTTCAATTAATCATAATTATATAAATTATTAAATAAATTAATATATAATTGTGCACCCACTAAATAAAACTTCTGGCTCGCCACTGGTTCCATGAAATATTTCACTTGTTATCCTCAACGACAATTGTTGCCCTCCTACATCTTTGACTGATTCTGGTTTCATCATACCTTATATTAGTCATGAGTTGTTTTCAATAAACTATTTTATTTTCATCCTATCACCGAAAGAGAAAAAAAAAAGACAATGAAAAATTATCTAGAACTATGACATGTAAGAATTACTCTTGAGTTTGATCTGACAATAAGAAAGAACTGAAATACAATCTACCTTGGTGTTTCACATTTTAAAACCTCTAGGCATATGAGGTAAGGGGCTTTCTCCCTAGAGTTTAAAAGAACAGCCTCATCTTCTGGTATATGAACAACCTGGTACATTCCCTTTCCCATTGGAAAGCACACACCTGTAGTAGTAGTAGAGCCATAACTTTGTCAGAGTTGCCAGATAAAGAGAAGAAATATGTATAGAGAAGTATGTTTCTGTTCATTTAACTGACATAATAAAAATATAGGAAGATGTCAGTATGGTGTTAAAATTATGAGAACAATGGATGTCATAAGGATGTAGCCTCTATGTGACATGTGAATCATATCATACAATCAACATGTCATACATGAGCAGGGTTTGTGTGCCACTTCAATGTAAATAAACAACCAACAATTAGCAAAATATCAAGTCACTCAAAGGTTCAGAATAATGTCCAGACTGCTTGCATAATAGTATTCAGCATACATAATTGTGACCCGTAAAAAAGGAGGAAATTTTAAATGTCATGAAATACTTTGTTAGTCACTTAGTTGCATTATAAAGTCAGTAGAAGTAAATTTAGGGCCCATTTGACAGTTGAGAAAATAGTTGGTAAGCATTAGTGTCGATAACCACATTAAATGCTGATGTGTTTAAATATAAGTGATGATGATAATTATAAGAAATCGTAATATTTGGTAACAAATATATAGATAAGTTATTTTAATAGAAATGACTTGATGTCCTTGAAAGTAGTTAAATTTAGAATATTTTAACTATAATATATAAATTAAGAAAAAAAATATAATTTATTATATAATAATATTTTTAGAATAGAAAATAAATAAAGGAAGGAGAGGGTCTTCCCACTCGATCGCACTGGCTCTCCATAGAGAGGGAAGTGGTGTGACCTCCTACTCGTATCAGAAAATGCAGTCAACATCAGCTGCCCTCTAGATACGGAGGTGAGGATGGTTGACGGTCGTCCTCTGGAAACCAGCCATGCTACTCGGGTGAAAAAAGGAGAGCAAGGAGAGAAGATAAATAAAAGAGAGGAAAAAAGGGAAATGTCTTTATACGGAGGAATACTGTGCCCTTTCAAAAAAAAAGGAATATTTTGAAATAAGAAGACAAAAGAGTAAAGTACTTGGTAAAACCAAGTAGCTTATGAGCCCTAAAAAGTAAATTGTGGTCTCTTAACTTAATATTTTGGGCTAACAAGCTGCTGACTAGTATGTTTATAAGCCTACAATTGTATTTCCCAAACACAGATTTGATAAAAATGACTGATAAGCTTATTTGACCTGTGTATCAGCCTAACCGAACACCCTCTTAATATGGAAATGGTTTTCTAGTTACATAAAGTAGTTCCAAATTTCCAAGAGATCAAGAGAATCTGCCCTAAGAGATAGAGAAGACAATACAAAATGAGAACCATAACATTTCAAGATATTGTACATGTGACAGTGGGTGCATAAATCCGAGGCATTCAACCACACTCTACACACCACTAACTCACACTAGAAGATTGAATAAACATAAAGAACATGCAAGTAAAACTGCAGAGAGAAATATGTGAGCATAGATTGAAATCTGAACAAACATATTCATTTTCAGGGAAATACAAAGATATTATATACGATACGTACCTCCATCCTTTTGTGCAACAACAAGATGTGAATTGATTTCAGTGAGAGTCTAGTAGGAAAAGAAATATGTACACAAAATGAGAAAAATATTTCACCAAAAAATTGAGAAAAATGTTGTAACGAGAAATCAAATAGTTGAAATTCTATGAATGTGCCACCTCTCGTAGAGCAATTTTGCGATCTTCAATTGGAAATATGTCCACCAAGCCATAAGATGTATCACATAATGACTGAACAAATTCCAATGAAGCATGATAGGAACCCTTGCGAAATTCAGATATCAAGTTATTAGGTAAAGGTGGCTTTCCGTAAGGCTTTTCATTCTGTTGTTTTGGTGAGCCAGGTGTTTTCTGCGGGACAAGGTTAAAGCATTAACAAAGTGACAAAGACATAGGCAAAAGAGCAACCTATTTTCCAAATGAACAAATAATGAACTTGTTATTGCAGTCAAGCATGCACATAGCTACGAAGAAGTCATGAAGCAACATTACAGAATTTCAGAAACAATAAAGAATAAAAGAACTAAAATGCAACTTCAGCAAGCCCTTGATATTTTACTTCAAAGTATATAGGAGAACAACTTATGTCACCCAAATGCTGATACTACACTGACACACAAGAAAGAGTTTACTTCCACAGTGTCATTGTAGTCAAGAACATTGATCTAGACATAACAATATTCAAGGCCAGAACATAAACCGCAGTGTCATCTTGGCCACTTGAAACTCAAATGTGTAAGCACTGGAGCTTACATGCTGAAAGATTCAGAACATTTTTACCCCAACATAAACCTGGCAACTTTGCGCGCAAGTTTACAGATGACTATATAAAGTAACATGAACATTCTCTCAAAAAAAAAGGAGCATGTACAGAATTTACTACATAATCATTAGGTCACACTTGAATTATTCTGCACTGGGTGCTTAAGTATAAATGCAATAGAAAGTAACATCCAGTACAATGAGAAGTCAACATGCTAAACCCTTGGAAATGCATCATATGGAAGTGTTTTAGCAATCTTATTAGGGAAGATTCGCATAAAGCTTTTTGTCACCAGAAAATAAACCATTTTGATCATGTATCTAGAACGTAATACTTCTATCAAAAAAATTCATGCAATGGATCTTGATAATGAAAAGCCTTCAAACTCATTACAATGTCTTCCCCTTCAAGCACATTACACAACTGCAACCAATGGTGATAATAAGAATGAATCGTCACCAAACGATAAGGATAGCTCTGGAGGATCTTAAAGATGACTATGATGAGAAAGCTCATAATAAAGAAAGAGGTAACGGAACAATTTATTTTATTTTTTTTTTATTTATGTTGTTTCCTGAGAAGAAAGAGGTGATGGAAACATTGCGGTTTGGGTGGGCAGAGAGGCAATGCTACAATGTTTTCAACAGTTTGTTTTGATAAAATGTTCTGATATGGACAGAAGAAACCAGTTTTAGGTATTACTGGAAAGGGCATAAGTCTCATTCCTGATAGTATAGAAGATTCCAGAACTAGTTTAGTCAGGGGATCAGATTATGATGACACCTGGATTATATGATGGCATGCAGGTGTTTTTTTTTCCTTTTGAGAGCATGGCTGCATGCAGATTGAATGGCTCTCTCATCTTTGGAAAGATAAAGGAATATGTTAAATGTTAAAACTCATTTCCCTTAGGAAAAATATGTTAAAAGTCCTTATTCTTCATCATGAATATGCTCCTCAAACATCACTTTTGATCTATCATGTGTTCTGTAAACAGATGACGGACAGCAGTTTTAAGCACCGGATGGAACATAAGGGCCAACGTAATGTTGTTATATAAAGCAAGTACCTACAACATGTTGATCTCACTCGTGTACCTACTTTTGTTCTATAAAGCAAGTACGTAATGTTGCCCGTAGCCTCCTTTGTTGACGGGATCTTATTTTGAGTTGGATGTAGTTATCAAGAGAAGAAAAATCTTGCAAAGCGAAAATATTTGAACTTACATGCATAGGTAACACAGAAGGAAAGGAATTAATAAGAGGATAGTTTGTCATCCAGATGTATTAAAACTATAGAGAAATGTACAGGTGTGTATAACCAAAATGTATAAAAGGAAGGAGAAAGAAAAAGACAACATCCACCCCCCTCTCCCGAAACACACACACGGAAGCCAAATAAAGTGATGTTAAAAAAACTAAATACTTATCTTTGCTCCACTCAAAAGTTATCAATTATGCAGTTAATCCTTGATTATGACCAAAATTTGCAGAACGATGGTGCTATTGAAGGCCAACTATACATAGGTCTTCCCTGGTTTCTAGTGTAATAGATGTTAATGCTATAATAAAGTGAACCGAAAGGCATCACATACATCCAAAGATAGTCAAGCATAATAGGATTCAATTTGTGTTTGTTGGACCCTAGTCATTTTCAATGTGAAAGCAAGGAAATTAAAAGAGACTGACACAGTAAGGACAAAAATAATGTACACTCACCTCCTTGTGTACCTTCGTGTTAGCACCAATCAGCTCAGAATCTTCTATCGAGCGCTCTCGATCTCGAAACAACCGTTGGAAGAAATTCTCAGTTCCAGGGCTGCTCTCTAAAGGTCGATTAGAATTGCTATGCTCATTGATTGTTGCAGTCTTAGTCTCTTCTGGATGAATCCTAAATAATCGACGAATGGGCAAAAACTCTGGTGTCTCCTCTTCTTCTATAACAATGGTGTTCTTATTATCTTCGTCATTCTTGTCATGGCCTTCAATTTTCTTTCCCTCGTTCTTGTCGCTAAAGAAACGGCGTAAGAAGCCCTCCTTTTCACCATCATCTATGCTGCCATTGTGCTCGACTTCTTCGTGCTTATCATGTCCAGTGGCCTTTTTTTCTTCACCCTTATCCTTGAATAGCCTTCGAAAAATGTTGTCATCCTCAACACTCTTCTTCAATTTGTCTTCATCATTGCTCTTGCTCTGTCCGACCTCCTTTTTCTCCTCGCTCTTGTCCTTGTAAAGTCTACGAAATAGACTAGCTTTCTCATCATCCTTAGTACCTTTGTTAATCTTATCACCATCTTCATTCATATCATTCCTGCTATCTTTCTTCTCTTCATTCTTGTCTTTGAAAAGTCTGTGAAAGAAACCATCTTTGTCGTCATCCCCAATGCTTCTGCTAATCTTATCTTTCTCCTCAGTTTTACGATGCCCGTTTTCTGTTCTCTCATCATTCTTGTCCTTAAACAATCTCCGAAAGAAATTTTCTTTTTCATCTACCTCGACGTTACCATTTATTTTGTCGACATCTTCATTCCTATCACAACCAGAATCTTTCTTCTCTTCATTTTTTTCCTTAAATATCCTTCGGAAGAACCCCTCTTTATCATCTTCCTCTCCCAATTTCTCTTCTTTATCATGAAACAATCTCTTCATAAATCCCTCCGAGCTTCCAGTCAGTACCTCCTCTTCATCCTTGCTGTCTTTCCGCAATCTCTGGAAGAACCCATCTTTGACTGTATCTTCCTCCGGTTTCTCCTTACTACTTAGAAGCCTTTTTAAGAAGCCATCTTTTTCTGCTTCCTCCTCTTCCTTATCTTTACTGTCCCTGAGAAGCCTTTTGAAGAAACCATCCTTTTCTGGCTCTGCATCCTCCTTCTCAATAGACTTTCTGAAAAGCAGAGCATCACGCACTTTTGGCCCCGGAATAAGCTTCTTCAACAGATTGCCATCTTCTGAAGCTGCTAAACCCTTGCTGCTACTGCCATCACCATGACTACTAACTCCTTTGCTGACCTCACCAATCGGTGAGCTTGATGACAGTATTGAAGGGGAAGACGCCAGTGAAAGAAGCTTCTGCTTGGAGGACAGTAACCTAGTGAGCACAGGGTTGCCCTTGGGACTGGATGGCGAGGTTGAGACAGCCGGGGATGGCCGAATCAGGGGCGGCCACTCGCCCAACAACGTAGCCGCGATCTGGCACTTCTCCTGTATCCGACTTATACCATCGCTATCCTCCGAATCTTCGAGCTCGGCCAGGAGGAACCAATGTACCTTAAGTGCGATCCGGAGCGACTTCGAGCAAGTATCAATGACGAACCTATCCAGCGAGGGGCTGGGTTTGTACACGAGCATGTAGCAGATCTGGAAGAGGTAGCTCTCAATGCCCGGCAGCGGGAGCGTATACATGCGATTGCAGAGGTAATCGCGGACTCCGGAATGCTCATGCTTGTAGAGGTAGCTGACGGCGATCCACTCGCAGAAGAAGGACGAATCAAAGAACCGGATGAGCCACCCGTTCTCGCCCCCCGCACCGGCGCTCCCTTCCCCGGCGACCGGATTCGTGCGGGTGATCTCGCGGGGGGAGGCGGGATCGAAGCCGAAGCTCCTCAGTCCCAGCAGCCGCACCATCGTCAAATCACCATAAGCGAATCCCCAAAGCCTTCAGGAATTCTTTTCCAAAGAAGAAATTTACCTCGAACCGGATGTCGATCTCGAAAACCCTATCGCGCTCGCGACAAGAATCGGGGCACGGAATCGATCCAAGACTCACGCAAATCGACCGGAGATCGGCCGAAATCGGAGGACAAACCCTAGAAATCCCGGCGGAGAAACCCTAATCGAGGAAGAGAGAGAAACCAATCGGGAAGCTGAAGGGGAAAAAAATGGAAGAGGCGGCGGCGGCGGCGGCGGCGGCGGCGGCGAGAGAAAAGAATAAAAGTTCTAGAAATTAAAAAATGTATCTAATTTTTTTGGGGGGTGTTTAATTTGGGAGTTAATTTTTTCTTCTCTCCGTCGTCATCGTCGTCGTCGGCGTCGGCGATGAGAGAGAGGAGAGAGGAGAGAGGAGAGAGGAGAGAGAGAGAGAGCGGGGGAAACGAGCGCAGGTGAAAGGGGGGAGGAATTGTGGGATGCGGTTTGCGGAGCAGCGAACCGGCGGACGGAATCGTGTCCGACGGGTCCACGCGCGCCGCGTGGGATTTGGACGTCCGCGTAGGAGAAATGGATACGGACGATTGGTGGAAACTTCCTGTTTGGCGTTGTGTGAGATGTAGCGGATCTCGACTGTTTGGTGATTCGTACGCTTCTGGGGGGGATTTGAAAGTTCCGTGGGATGGATAAATCACGACCGTTGGCGGACATCTCTCTCTTACCAAATTCTAAATAGTATATATATATAATATAGATGCTTATTTGAAAATTTTTAAATTCTACTGTGAATTTCCGATTTAAATTTCACCTGTAGAAAATGTTCTTTGTGAAATAAACATTAATATATATATATATATATCGATTATTTAAGGTTTTGATAAAAGTTCAAATAATATGCTGGTGTCGCTCGCAATCGATTAATCAGTTTTTAAGTGAAATGTTTGAACTCTTTGATTACTCTCATAAAAGCCAAAGGATTCAAATCTATTTGAAGTATATATGTATTGTATTAGTATTGTAGATTTTTTTAAAAAAAATTATATAGGAAGCAACTCTAATACTCTATTAAAAATATGCATATAAGTAGTTTAAAATAACTTATAAAATTATTTTAAAAAATATATTTGGTAAATAAAGATTACGCCTATTTGGCTTAGTTTATAAGTAATTTAAAATTATTTATAAGGTTGATTTAAAATTTTGCGTATTTGATAAATAAAAAATTATGTTTATAAATTGTTAGAATAACGACTTATATATTGAAAAAATAAATAAATTTCTCTATTTATTTTTAAAATTATTGGTTTATTTTTTTAACTAATGATATTTTTTTTATATTCGTTTAATATTATTATTATATAACTTTAAGAATATATAATTAATATTTTATTTTAACAAACATTGCGACTAATTATTTATATCATCATCATTTTTATTCAAATATGTGATTACTTATATTTCAAATAAGTTTCAACACTAAAATACTTATCATGTATTAGGGTAACAACTTATAAGTTGAGAAAAATAAGTAGAGTTCTCTCGTCTTATTTTTTAAAGTTGTTCGCTTATTTTTTAAACTAATTATATTACTCTTTTATCTATATTTTTTTAATAGTATTATCATATAAGTTTAAGGATATATTAGTCAATATTTATTTTAATAAATATTATAATTACTTATTACTAGGGGTGGACACGAGCAGAGAACTCTACTTATTAGTCGGCCCACCATCGAGCCCGACTAATCTGGTGTCGTCCCGAGTTGCGTGCCTGATTGTGTCAGGTGAGGCTCCCAACGGAGATTTTTTATATTCATAGGGGCTCGAACTCGAGACCTCTGATTAAGCGGGGAGGAGACGCTAACCACTCCACCCCAACCCTCGTTGGTAATTTGGTCTACTGTTTGTTGAATTTAAAAAGTCTCACCTATCTTATTAAGTTATATTTATTAATTAAGATATATTTTTTAATATATAATTAAAAATATATTCATAATATAAAAAAAGTGTTATGTACTTTAGCATTGTACACATCTAACGTACCAAAATTATTAATAATCTTAAATAAAAATAATTTATTGTATCTCGTTTAATTTGATTTTTTGAATTATAACTTATTAATAATTTTGATTTATATTTTAAATACCTTTTAAGTTTTGTAATATAAGCTAATTCTGTATAACTAAAAAATTAACTTTATTTTTAATCTTCACTTGTTTATCTAACAAGGTAAGTCGAACAAAGTTAAAAATAAGTCAAGACACTATCCGCCCACGAACTATTTGACTTTTAACTATTTATATCTTAAAATATATTTTAGCATTTAAAATATTAATCAGAATTAATGCTTATTAGGTATTTTTATCGACTAAGTCAAGCAGACAGTATATATACTAAAGAGAATATTAGTTGCTCATGATTGCAAGATGTCGAAATATATATTAAACGTTATTAAAAGTAGCACTAAAAATGAAAGATAGTGGATAGCAGGATTATGCTCTCGGAGATAGGATCTAGTACTTTAATTTTAAATTCCGAAAAAGTTATTTTATTTAATACTTATTTTCACCGTGCATCCATTTGAATATTAAATTAGTAGATGCTAATAAATAATAACCATGAAATTAATTAGTCTAAAAAATAGTATGATATGATGAATGCTTATTTTATTTGGTACAAGACTATGGAATGATTGGGAAATAATGGATCTACATCTTTATAATAATGAGTACAGATGAACAATAATTGCAATTAAAGAAAAGCCTATCACAGTTCATCATGTCATCATATATAAAACTATAAGTTGAAAACTTAAGTGAAGTTAATTTCTAGAAACAACAAGATTAAAAAGGAAACAATGTGCACGTATTTCTCTAGTGGTTGGACTCAAAATTTGGAGATAGAAAAGTTACAACATAATCAAACGAAGTGGTTGAGACTTGAGAACTATATCTAGATGATTTCATGATCAAATTATTCAGGTATCCAAAAAAAGGTTTGATTTCAACGACATTTTAAAATTTATATAAATTTTTAGATATTTTAGGTTGGATAATAAACTGTTTTACATGTTTTTTTAAGAAATTTTTTATTTCTTTTGGAGTTTCATTTTGTGAAATTGTAATTTGTGGACGGCGTCGAGTGATAAATTCACATTTTATTTATAAGTAGGATTTGATATTTGAGCTCATTTATGATCTTATGTGACAATATCGAGATATAATAACATAATGAAGTTTTGACAATTTGGATATAATTTTTAGAATTATGTAGTTTTTAGATGCATATTAACGACAACACATTAATTCGACGACGTGACCAAATTTAAGATTGACTTAGGCTCTGTTTGGAATGTACTATTGGTTAATAGCGAATAGTGATTAGCGACTAGAGATTAGCGATTAGCGACTAGAGATTAGCGATGAGCGGTAGCGAGTGAATTATTAAATTTAATAAAAGTGTTTGGCAAATGCAACGTTTGAATAAATCAATAAATATAAAATGACTAAAAAAAGTATAGATAATTATTTAATAAATTGCATTAATATATGTGTCATAAGTTGAATAACACATTTTTATTTGAATTATTAAATTTAATAAAAGTGTTTGGCAAATGCAACGTTTGAATAAATCAATAAATATAAAATGACTAAAAAAAGTATAGATAATTATTTAATAAATTGCATTAATATATGTGTCATAAGTTGAATAACACATTTTTATTTTAAATATTTTAATATTAATAAATAATAATAAATTTTCATAAGCTTTATAATAATTTTTCATAAGCTTGTCGCTACTCTAGATGTTGGTCTGTCAAGCGTCTCAAAACGCTGAGTTTCAATCGCTTGTCGCTATTATTAATTGTGCTTACTAAACACCTTAACTAACGTATTGACTTGGTCAGCACACTATACGCTACTGTAGACGCTAATTTAAATGCGTGTCAAACAGGGCCTTAATATTTTATGAAAGAAAAAGCAACCTTTATAATTTTATTGATAAAAATAGTAATATAGTGATACATATACATTGATAAATATCAATATTTCAAGATCGATCTTGAGCTAATTGTCTTTTGGTTAACCATTGTATTTTTCATTAATGACATGCAAAATATTCAAGATGAGGGGTTGTATAATTTGGATTAGTTATAACAAAATGCGAGTGATCATAATATTAAATCATCAATCAAATGGTTGAATATGGTCCCTGATATTAGACCTTCATTGGACAAATTTGTATCTTTTGAGTTAAATCACATTTATAGGAAATTATGTTGCACATTACTTGGCGGAACTAGGACACATTTTAGTTTTGGAGTTATTGTGGACGAAGGTTCCACCCCAAGGCTTTGACAATTTTGATATCAGGACCTTATTAGTCATTTTGCTTAATTATAATTTCTCATAGGAAAAAATCTTTTCATACTAGGGAGGCCATGAAACTTCAAGTGTCAACCTAATAGACAATAATAATGATAGATGATGAGAAAATTTTAGGAGACAAAAATATATAATCATGAACATTAACGTAATATTTATATACATATATATAAGGAATAAAGTCTTATGTCACGTGTGGAATTCATAATTAAAAAAAGTATTTTAAAAATTAAATATATAATAATTATTTTAGGATTATTTTCATTCTCCCCTCTCATGAACTATCGTGAAATTTTAGATACACTCTGGAACTATAAAACTAAGTCTACTATTAAATTTATTCAAATTATTTCAATTTATTAAATTATTATTTTACTCTCTCATCTCTCCACTCTCTCTTTTACTCTTCCCTCTTGCCCTCTTGCTCGCCTGGGGAGCTCACACGCCGATGAGCACTCCTCTCACCAGCACGCACGTGCAAGCTCACTGGAGGGAGAGGAGAGACGACGAAGCGAGTGAAAAAGAGAGTGGAGAGATAAAAGATAGAAAAGAGTGAAAGAGAGAGAGCGGAGATAGAAAGAGAGAAGAGAGAGGGAAAAAAAATAGTTATAGAGAAAATGATAATTTAATAAATTTTAAAAAATTAATAAATATAATTTTAGATTTTTGGATGAAATTGTTCGATCGAAAAAAGTTTAGATCTACTTTTGTTCAATTTATAACTTAAAAGTCGATTTAAAATTTCATGATAGTTCACGAGAAAATGAAAACAATCTTAACTTAAGAGAAATACGAAAATGTGGCACATAGTTATTAATAAAAAAAATAATCTAAATAGTTATTAGATTAGTAATGTGCTAGATATTTTAAAATTATTATTATAAAGGGGTTCTAAGTCGAGTAAACGAAAAATAGATTTTTACTACTTTACGAATTATTGTTTGCCTAAAAAATAAAAAATAATAAACTAATAATAATTTAAAAAATATATAAATAAATTATTAAGAATATAATATTTTAATTTATTAATATTTTCAGAATATTTCCATGAAAAATACAGAAAGTGAGAAATTATTTTTTAAGAGTCCTAACTAAGTTAAACTAAGAAAAAATAAAATTGTAACCCTAAACTAATAATTATTTACAAATAGTGAAGTAAATTTATGATTAATTTTAAAATTATTATTAAAAAAAGAAAAAATACTTTTTAAGACAAATTTGAAATTCTGATTAAAATTTTCAAAAAAGTACATATTAAAACTAAGAAAAAAAACAATCAAAGACATAATAATAATAATAATAATAATAATAATAATAATAATAATAATAATTATTATTATTATTATTATAATGAATTAAAGTAAATTCAGAAAGTTTTGAATTTGATTTTTTTTATTTTTAAATTATGTTTTCCATAAAAAATATGAAAGGTAATAAAATATTAATTCGTTAAAAACATATAAAACTAAATATAATTAATAAAATTTTAAGTTTATTTATTATTATTATTATTATTATTATTATTATTATTATTATTATTATTATTATAAAAACAGGAATAAAGTCTTATTTCATCGTCGCAGCCACAAATTTTTAAAAATAATTATATTGAAAAAGGTAAATAAATAATTAAATACATAATAACGTGCCAAAAGATCAGAGACTGAGGTGAAATTCTCATAAAGTCGAAAGGCGGAATGGGGAAAACTCCCCCTTCTCCACTCATGTCTTCTTCGTTCTGGAAACACATCTTCTCATTAATTATTAATTAAAAAACTCATCTAAATAGTTATTATATTAGTAATGTGTTAGATATTTTAAAGTAATTATTATATTAAGGAGTTTAAGTCAAGTAAATTTTAAAAATTTCTAAAATTGTTATTACTTTAAGAATTATTGTTTCCTTGGAAAAAAATATAAAAGTAATAAACTAATAATAATTTAAAAGGTCTAAATTAATTATTAAGAAGATAAAATTTTAATTTATTAATTTCCATAATATTTGTTCCATGAAAAAATAAAGAAAGTAAGAAATTAATTGTTAGTTTTAAGAGTCCCAACTAAAGTAAATTAAGAAATTTAAAATTCCAATCCTCAACTAACAATTATTTAAAAGTAGTGAACTAAATTTATTATTAATTTTAGAATTACTATTGAAAATAATAGATCTGTTTTCTAAAGAATACTAACAAAACAAATTAAGACAAATTTAAAATTTCTGATTTAAAAAAAAGTACATTATCAAACAAAGAAAAATAATAATCAAATATGTAATAAAAAAAATCAAAGTAAATTAAGAAAGTTTTAAGTTTGAATTTTTATTTATTTTTGAAATTAAGGTTCCCCTAAAAACTAAGGTAATAAAACAATATTGGTTAAAAATAGTTAAAAATCAAGTAACTTGATGGAATTTTAAGTTTACTTTATTATTATTAGTATTTTAAGAATAGTTGTTTTAATTGTATAATAATAATTATTTTAAGAATATTTATTAAAAACAAATAATTATTTCAGTTGAATACTATTTTGAACTCTTTTTAAGAATATTATTAAACAAATGCTTAATAATTATTTTAATAGTATTCTTACTCAACTCAATTAAAGGATAAACTTGACACATTAAATTATTAAGGAAAAATAATTTTATTAATTAATATTTTAGTTATGTGTTAGATAATTTTAAAGTGAATATTATTTAAGTAAAGTCCTTTTTCAAGTAGATTAATAAATTTTAAATTTGAAATTGTTATTTTTAATATAATTGTTATTCTAAGGGGTCCTCATAAAGTAAGCTAAGAAGGTTAAAAATTCTAATTCAAAATAAGTGCATTCACAATTTTAAATTATTAAACAATCAAAATTATAAAAAATAAAAATAATAACAACGACGACAACGACGATGACGATGAATTTTAAATAGCCACGTTAATTTATAATTATTTTTTATATATCTAAAATAGTCTAAACTCGTAAAGAATTGAAATTTTAACTTATTATTTGAGAATATTTGTTCCATAAAAAAGTGTTAAAATACTTAATATTTTTAAAAGGAACTTTGAACTTGTGTTTATCTTAATCACTGCAGGATTGATTCTCTGACTGTTTTTTTCCCTTCAAGAGTGCATGATTTTGGAATGCAAGATGCTCAACAATTAATTAAGTTTGAATGGAAATGAAGGGGAACAAATGAAAACTCAAACAAGAGAAATTGTGTTTCACAGACATATGGTTGATCGAATGTCAACTGATTTTAGAATAAGTTGCATCAGCAACTGGTAAACATTGATGTAATTAATGTACATTATGTACCTGCTACTCCAGTGCTGCAATTGGTGTTGTATGGTCAATGTGTCCAGCCCTCTCTGTTGGTATGTATTTTTGGATATATACTTCAAATTTAATCCCTGTGACTTGGATAAACATGATAAGAGTAGTTTTGCCTCCAAAACATCTGACACTTGATCTTTGGTGAAAAGTTAGCAATTATCGCAATAGCAATAAAATTTAGTAGCTCCAAATTTAATTTTTAAAATAATTTATTTTAATTTTACTCTTTATATCGGCTTTAAATTAGTCGGATATTAATAATTTTGGGTAATGAATGATCAGAAAAAGAAATATACCCAGCGTTAATGTTGCTTTGCTAGTTAAGGTGTATGGTCATGAGTTGCTAATGTTTTTGCTAGTTAAGGTGTATGGTCATGAGTAGCTAATGTTTTTGAAAATTTCCACGTAACAAACTTCCAATTAAAAATATGCTCACACGTTTTGACCACTCTTTGAACCCTACTTGTACACTATATAGTACATCTCTAGAGACAAATGTGCATATATTCTTTCAGTGTCTCACTTCTAACCGATTGTGATCTTATTTTCAAGCTGAAGTAAGGATTCAATTCAGACATACTTCCTCATGGGAAGTGGGAGACTGGATCAAAGAGGGTTCATGGTTGGACTATCTCTCAAAGCTCGTTATACAAGTTGAATTTGACATTATCACTTAATCATTTGTCATGAAGAATCTATAGCTTCATTAATTTTATGCTCTTTTTTTTGGTACCCCTGCGGGGCCTCCGATGTTCAGGGCTATTAACACCCGACTAATCCGAAGCGACGACGAAAAGCAGAAATGATATTCCTCTGACTAAATTGACGACTCCGATTAATTTTATGTTCTTGATGGTCTGTTTCCGAGGAAAATTTTTATTTCTATGGAGGAAACTACAGGGACATTCAATGATTTTGCTGGACAAGGAATTATGCAAATTTTGAAAAATGATTCTAATTTCAAGATAAGGGTGAGTTGTCCTAAAGATTTGTTTCTTCATGGGCTCTGGACAAGGCAATTGCAAGCAAAGCATGAATACCTTTTGCTGCAAATGGCACTAAATTTGCGGGGGCGAGTCATTAATGTGTTGAAAACACAGGATACAAGTTTATGAATATGAAGTTATAATTAAGGTTGTCAAAATCAAATGAGGATGATAAGATAAAAAATCTCATAAGATCTTATCTATAAATAAAATTATTTTTAAGATAAATATATATTAAAATATACACACATCTAATGATTTATTAAATATATCTTAATATTTTTTAGAGTTGTTATTAGTTTTTATCACTTAAACTTTATATGCTTAAAAATATATTTCTATAAATATAATGTAATATATTATGAGTGTATATAAGATATATGCCTATTAGGTATATCCAATCTTTTTTTAGTATTCTTTATAATTTTATCATTTATTATTTTTCCACTTTTTTGTGCTTTAAATTTTTTTTTAAAAAAATACAATGTAATTTATTATCATTATAATATTTATTTCTTTAAAAGAAATTATGAAAAAGAAAATAAATAAATGTTTAAACTAATATAGTAGTTATGATCTTGATCTTACGATTTCACCGATCCTAAGAATTCGATTATTTAATTAAGATCGAGATCGGCGACTTTTAATAGGATTATAAGATCGTGTGATCTTACGATCGAAATCGTGATCTTGATAACCATTGCTATAATGATGGTTTTTTGTTTCAAAGATGGATGTGATGTTGGGAAAATGATTTTGTGATTTAGTGTGGTGATTATATTTTATTTTTATGGTGTAATCTTTAACAAAATTTTAGAAGCAAACGAGTATGTGTTCTGATGGTCCAAATTTTATAAAATGATATGTGTCAAAAAAGAAAGTCAAATTAATATACATTGAATTTGACAAAAAAAATTTGATTATCTTTGCACTACATATGCATTGAGACATCAATAAATAATTTATAAATATTTTAATTATTCTTTTAAAATATTAAGAATGAGCTTTATTGATTATCTGCACAAAAAGTTATAATGTAATAATTATATATGTGTTAAGGAGGAAAGTCACAAAATATATATAAACTTTAGCTAAATATTTTGAAATGAGATATGAACAAATAGTCGTAAATAACTTTGCTACCTTTGTACATAATCACAATCTATCTCGTTCTGATAACTATGAAGAAAGTTATGAATAAAATGGTGTAGATATGTTAGATGTTTTATTGAAGTTGGACTGACCTTCTCGAAAGGTCAACCAACTTTGGAAGAATGGTCCAACCTTAGGACCGATTGAGCCTAATACTGATTATATTAAAAATAATAATTCATAAAAGCTTCTCATAGGTGCAAAATATGCAAAGTTTTCAAGCTATTCACTTTAATCATACTTGAAGATTCAAAAACACATTTGAGCTTTTATTCACAACCATTGTTCCTTCTTCATTGATTCTTAAAGTGTTAAAGAGAGATTGTGTGAGTTATTTGTTACAAAAAGGCGAAAAAATGACTTGAAGTTGCAAAGGAATTTTTCTTCATAGTAAAAAAGGAGAATACTAATAAAATTCTATGTGAGAAAACATAGGCAAATAAGTTTGGTCAAACTTCGTCATCGAGTTTTTTCTTTGAGTTTGCATTCTCTTGCATTTACTTGATTTTCTATTTTATCCAAATTACATACTAAACACCAAACTTTTGATATTCTTAATATTTTTTGATCGGATAAGTTTTAGTGGCACTAATTCGTCCTTTCTTGACGTCTTTTATTACATCACCCTCTCCTCTAGTGCCTTTTTCATCATATTAAGTGTTCTTGTAAAAAGGTCATGACTTAAATGTGTGAAGAGTCAAAGTTAGTCATTGGGACTTCGCATAGTACACTACAAGAAAATCAGTATTTTCTAGCGGAATTTCTGATGGAAAATAAGGAAAAATCTGTCATAAATCATGTTTCTGACGGAATTTCTGACAGAAAAAAAATGTCAGAAAAAAGTTCGTTGGAAAAAAAATTCTGACAGGTTTTGAGTCCGTCAGAATTTTTGACGAGTAATTCTGACGGGCTCAAAACCCGTCAGAAATTCTGAGGGGCCTAAAGCCCCTCAGAATTTCTGACGGGCAGAAGGACCCCTCAGAATTTCTGAGGGGCTCATAGCCCATCAGAATTTCTGAGGGACCTCTTCCCTCAAAAATTCTGGGGAAAATGGTTCCGTCAGAATTTTTTTAAAAAATTAAAAAATAATAATAATTTTAAAATATTTTTAATAATAATTAAAATATACTATATATTTCGTTCTAATTATTTAATTTAGATATCATATACTACATATTTCATTTCAAATAATTATAAAAATATTATAAATAATTACAAAAATATTACATAATATTACAAGTAATTACAAAATTATTATAAAAAATTACAGATAATTATAAAAATATTATGAAATGATTACAGTAAAATACAAATAATTACAAAATGATTGCAGAATATTTACAAAAATATTACAGAATATTACAAAAAAATACAGAACATTACAACAATATTGCAGAATATTACAAAATGATTACATGTAATTACAAAAATATTACAAAAAAATTACAGAACATTACAACAATATTGCAGAATATTACAAAATGATTACATGTAATTACAAAAA
>LTAE01004265.1:11880-29233 GCA_001647135.1 Pontederia paniculata | reverse complement strand
TATATATATATATATATATATATATATATATACATATATATATATATATATATATGTATAATTGGCAAAAAAAACTTCCTTTGTTCTTTCCTTCTCTCTTGTACTATATATTCTAATGTGAGAAAGATAAGTCGTGATCTCCAGAGAGAAAAAAAATTGTAATATTTTTTTATAAATGATAAAATTCTTCATTTAATGCTGAAACTATTTTCAAATTAACATATAAGAAAAAAAAATTAAAATTTCTGGCTTATATATTTCATTGTGTAACAGTAAATAAACTTTCAAAAAGTAAATTAATCATTTTACTTTTGTATGTATCAGGTGAGAAATATTTTCCTTGTGAAGTGGGATTATAATTTTAAAATTTTTGGTTTATTTGATTTAATCTGAAAATTATTTGTTTAACGTGAACACTTCTTTTATGGCTGAAAAAAAAACTCTTGCCATATAAACCACTAAAAAAATGCACGAAGCCCATTGCTTGAGCCCAATAATGAAAAGCCTCCTAAGTGGCCATTTTATAAATTTGGGCTATTTTAAATACTTGAGGGCAAGCCATGGCCCATAAACACCTGAGTCTCGTTGTACTCGGGTAACGACATCGTCCTGCTTCGTCGATCGACGAACGGAGGCGAACTGGTCTCGCCGGCGGTGAACTCGATAAGAGCTCGACGGAAGAGACGAAGAAGCGGATGCTCCGTTCATGGCGGTGTTCGTTTCACCTCTTCAACTTCCTCACATCGTCGACACCACACTATAAGCTAAACAAAGAAACCGCATTTGGAATCCCTGTCTTTTGTTTTAGCTTCTTTTTGGGATATTTAGGCGTAGGTATTTTTCTTTTAGCGCTGATGTGGAATTCATGGGTCTTGAAGCAATTTGATATTAATTTATTTTTCCTGTAAAACCTATAAACTATTTTATCCATTTTATACTTGCAATTGGACAGACGGAATGGAGATACCATTATTTAAAACGTTGGTAGCTACCAAAAATTATTATTTTTTAAATATTTTACGAGTTGAGCTTTGAGAATTAATTTATTATTTTTTTTAGAATTATCAATAGTATATCTAATTTAATAATCGTAAAAAATTTAAATACTTTACATAATATTTTTTAAGATGTTTGATCTCTCAAAAAATAGAGATAAAATTGAGATGTCGTATTTTTTTTCTACGACGTTTTATGATCTAACGAAAGTAATTGTCAGCAATCTTTTCTAACTTAGTAACTAAATATTTCAAATACTCAATATTCAAATAAGGTATTGGAATCCTATATTTGTTATGGTGTAATGAGGTAACGATGTCGAGTGAAATATAGTACATGTGTAAGGACTCGAGACGATAAGAATGAAAATTAATTTTACGTGAATAAAATACGAAGGTGGTCATGAATTTATATATAGCATTATTTTTTATCATTCAAGACACATTTAAAATTCGTGCATATCATGAGCTCAAAGCAAATAATTTAAATGAATCGAGGATCTTACAAAAATTATCAGAGTCAACATCGCATGCTCACTTGAATCATCTGGAACAAACGACTTTTAAATTGTCCATAAACGACTTTTAAATTGAGAGAGTCAAGTATAAGTTGGTCACCTAGAAAAGTATATTCCAATTGAAATTTGGAACTCAAACTTCTGTTGTGTATCCCAATGCCAGACCTAATGACTCTCAAATTATATTTTAGGAGGCATTTACTGCGTTACCTCTTAATATTACTTAGTAATCTACATTATCTAAGAGAAAGATTACCATCAATTAAATTACTAGTAATGTGCATTACCCTATTTACTATATATAAGTAATCCAAGTGATAATTCAGATTATCATATTTACTTATATAAATAATTACTAAATAATATACATCATTTTACCAAAATACCCTTCATAAATATTAGTAAGTTAAAAATTTTGTATTATTGAATTAAAATTTATCAACTTAAATTATAAACTCACAAATTAATAAATTTAAGTAATTAATACCCTTTAAATTAAAACAATAATAAAATAATCTTTATAAATAATAATAATTATAATATTTATTATGGTCATTAATTTATATTATTATTATTATTTGTGTTGTTGTTATTATTATATAATGATTTATTATTGTGTTATGTTTTATACTTTTATTTATGGAAGATTTAAAAGGACGAATAAGGAAATTAATATAAATAAGATTACCACTTGGGTGGTAATCTGGATAGACACTCCCGTTATAAGTAATATGAATTACTACTTCATAGGCAATTTGTATTACTAGGCAATTTAAATTGCTTATGAATTAAAATAAGTAAACATGATAATCTGATGGGCACGAGTAATTTTAAATTCAAATTATCAATAATCTACAAAGATTACCGGGGGACAACGTCCCCTTGGTTAATCCTAACTAAATTCAATGAGCCTTCTGTTATATATTTAGTGTTTCACAAATCTTTCATGTGATTGATTTTCTCTGTAGTTAACAATTAAACTAGCATTCAGAAACTTATTTTGGAGAATTTTGAAGTTTGATATCCTTCATTTGATGCTTCCAATTGATTCGAACCATGGTTTTTGTCTAAAGGTAATGGCAGAGGTCATGCCTTTCGTTGCCTGCACTAGAAGTGTGTATATTATCTTTAGTATTTGTGTTATCATTTTTCTTTGTTAGTGGCTAATGCATTTATTCAGCTGTTTTATGCGGTGTTTGAACTTGGTCCTCTACTTTTTTAGGCTATTTTTTTAGATTGGTAGATTGTCTTTTAGTCCCTAAATAAAGGGATCTGCAATAAAAATAATATGTATTAAAATTTTCTTTTCCTTATAAATTTTCTTTCTTACTTTGATTATATGAATTTATAAAACTTATATATCATTCGTGCTTTTTAATTTTGGCTTAAGTATTAATTTTGAAAAATCTCTTTATTCATGTAAATACATACTTATTGGTGCTTTTGAATTATTTTTTCTTCTTTCTCTTTCTCCTATTCAAACAAAAAATCACAGTAAAGGATTTAAAAAATAAAGTCCTAATGAAGATACTTCAAATGAGTTTAACAATGTCTAATATGGATGTTGTTTTGTTTAACTATTCTCTTGATTAATATCAGAGAAGGTAAAAAAAAAAATATTAAGATGACATATTTATTCATGACAATAACGATTTTTAAATTGTGTTATGTATTTAGTATTGAGAAAGACATCTATATTTCGTATTATTATTATTATTATGGACAAGTTTTAATGGATGAAAACTCATTTAAATCAAAATTGGATACTTTCTCTTTTTATTTTGATACTGAACATTATTTATTTTTCTACCATATTTATTTATAATGATTTTGATCTTTTTGTCTAATCTAGCTATCTTATACCAATATAATTATGAAGTTTTTTGTAGCACCTTTCTTTCTCCATTCGTATTATTTTCCTAATTTCTCAAACTTTTACACATTTTGACACTCATTTGACCTTTTCACAGATATATTCTCATATTCATTAATTACAATTTTAATCTCATAAATTCCTTCTCTGTTTTATTTGACCAGTGTCTTGAACATGGTAGTCTTTTATCTTATTTCAAAGAACAATAATCCCATATAATTAGAGAAGTCTCTCTAGAGAGAAATGGTAATGAAATAGAGTATATCCAAAAATCGAGTAGTATAATCACACTAAAAAAACTTCTGACAAGACAACCATATGAAGGCATATATTTTATTTGATTTGTTAAATTATATGAAATTTAGTAGACTCGAACATAAAATTTAAAGAGACTAATTGCAACTTTTTTTTTACTTTTTTTTCTCACTCTTTTCTTTTTTTTCTTTATTCAACTTTTAATTTTAAATAATAAATTTTAATCTTATGCTAACTTAATAATATAATTATGAAAATATTAATTATCTCATTATATTTTTAACTGGCATTTTGAAATTATTTTTATGATAATATTTCATTAATTTAAATGTGAGATTAAAATATGTTTTATAAGTTATTTTATTATATTATTTATGAGAATGATTTTATATTATAATTTTTTGTAACACAATATTTTATTATCTTATATTTAATTTATAGTTCAAATGATTTATTAGTACATCTTTTATTTTTTTCTAAAAAATATTTTTTTATGAAAAATTTAGTATTAAAATATTAATATGTGAGGTTAATTTTATAATACTAATTATAATTTTTAAATTCAACAAAATCTATCTTTATTAAAAATATATATTATATTTCTGATTCTTACTTTTTGTTCAAATATATAAAATTTATTTATAATAATTATATTTTAGTTCATTTAAATATAATTAAAATTAATATATCAAATTAAAATATTCATCAAAATTCGGAGATCCAAGTTCTAATTGTCAAACTTCACCTAAAAGAACATAAATAATTTTTTTATCAACTGACTTTTACTTGCCTCAAGCATTCTCTCAATCGTCCAGTATGATTGAGGAATCCTTTCTATAATTTTGTTAATAACTACTTTTCAAACTCTTCAATCACTTAATCAAAGAGGACTCTTAATACAATAATAAGTAAAAGGTCGCTTAATATAAATACTAAATCTTACATTTTATAATATGATTGCATGACCATACTTTATATCAACATGAGAAGAGGAACATTTTTTTTATTGTGGATGACCTTTGTTTTATTTTGGATTAATATTAAATCTCTATGATTTATAATAGGATTGAATGACCTTCACTTATAGGAAGGTGAGGGGAAGGATGATTTCCATTTGTTTTGAATTGAATAAACTCATGACATATATTTCAAATATAATGCTCCTTATGCACATCTGAGACTGAAAAATTGCTATGAAGCACAATTCCATAAGCATATGCACCTCAGTGTAATTTCCTTAAATTCTCTTTTTTTTCTTGTTTTTTATTTTATTCATTTTGTTTCCATCTATAAATCTATATGTCATGAATTATACTCTCCCTCCTTTATTTTTTTATATAATTGTTGTCTTTCGACTCTTTATTTAATCATATTCCGTACACAAGAATCTTCGTAGTGATAGACAAAAAAAGAGAAAAAATAAGTAGGCTTCATATAAAAGTGTTTGTCATATTTATTAAATTTATTTAATAATAATTAGCCTTCAATACATATAATTAAGAAGAAAAATATAAATAATTATAATGACGCAAAGCTTTCTTTTGTTTAACATGGAAAAATATAAATGTGTTTTTTTTTTTTGCTTTTTTGGGGTTTCATTCATACGCCAAACAGGGCCATAATTTCTCCAAACCCCTAAACCCCTCCACTTCCACAAATGCTCTCGGAAAGCTGCCAAACCCAAGTCCCCGCCTCCGCCTCCGCCGCCACCCACCCCTCCGAATCCCCCGCAGAAGCCCACTCCCTTCACCCTCCACGGCGTCACCTGGCACGACTCCTACAGCTGGATGTCCGACCTTAACGACCGCGTCGCGATGCGCCACATGGATGTCTACATGGAGCAGGAGGAGAAGTACGCAGAGGCCGTCATGGTCGCCTCCGGCGCCGACCGCCTCCAGCACAAGCTCCAAATCGAGATGGCCCCCAGGATGTCATCCGATCTCTGTACACCGCCCGTGCGCTGGGGGCCTTGGCTCTACTACCGCCGTGTGGAGGAAGGGAAGCAGTACCCAGTGCTCTGTAGGCGGTCCGCCAGCCTCCAGGAAGAATTCATCTCCTACAACGAGCCCTCTGCGGGGTTCGATTTCACATCTGGGAAAAGGATCGAGCAGAAACTGCTTGATTACAATAAAGAAGCCGAACGTTTTGGAGGTAAAAGAACTTACATTTCTGTTTGTAGCCTATTCTTTACTTAGTAAATTTACTCCCTTTTGTAAGGTGTGGTTCTACTGAAAATTAGTAGCTACTGCTGGGAGGATAATTTTATAGAATTTGCTCGGTTGTTATGTTCATTCTTGTTCTAGCGGTTCATAGTACAAATGAAGAAAGACAAACCTAGTTATTTTTCCAATTATAATTGCAAACCTTGTTCTTGTTCCAATCACGCCAGTTGCTATCAAAGAATTACGAAGAACTGATATAAACGAATCAATAAAAAATGTATATCATCATTTGCTTTATGTGATCTGAAAGTTAATAAATTATGAAGCTTCATTGTATCTTCTCAGTCTCTCAGACATGTTTCACTTATTTGATTCTTTAACATTAGGGTACTCCTATGAAGAACTTTCAGAAGTGTCCCCAGACCATCGATTTCTTGCATATACTATGTATGACAAAGAAAATGACTCATTCACTTTATCTGTGAGGGATTTAACTTCAGGCTCACTTTGTGAGAAACCCCAAGCTGATCGAGTTTGTAGTTTGTCATGGGCCATGAATGGAAAGGCTTTGCTCTACACTGTTACAGACAATGAGAAACGACCTTATCGGTGAGTAAGCAGTTAACCCCAGCGATTCTTTGGATGTGTTACTTCGTTGTCTTGATTTTCTTTTTCCCTTTTTATTTTCCTAGGATATTTTGTTGCATTCTTGGATCAAAAGATGATGATGTTTTGATTCTGGAAGAATCTGATGAGAATGTGCATGTAAATGTTAGAAACACAAAAGACTTTCAGTTTATAACTGTAAATATCTTCTCAAATGATTTGTCAAAGGTATTCTCTAATTTGTTTGTTCGTACTTCACTTTTTTTGTTCTAAATATCTTACTGAACACCAACAGGTAGTACTCTTTTCAGGTATACTTAATAAATGCAGCTGATCCTTTGTCTGGTATGACACTAATCTGGGAGTGTGAACCTTTTGTCCACTGCATAGTGGAGCATCACCAGGGATACCTGTATCTGTTTACAAATGCTGCAAGAGGAGGAGAACCTGTTGATTCACATTATTTGCTTCGTCGTGCTGTTGAAGATTCTGATTCAAATATTTGGGAGGTCTGCAAGGATGCATGTTCATTTAAACCAAATAAGTTGATTTAGATTATATGCACATAGATTTTGCAAAAAAAAGTGTAGAGTTTGTCAATTATTTGTTCTCCTACATACTCTCTTTTATTCTGTAACTTTGGGATATATAGAATAAGTCTATTATGAATAATAGGAAGCAAGAAATATAGCAAGGAAAAAATGAGCAACATATTTAGCATTGCTATTGTAAGTTTCCTTCTGAATTGGTAAATTTCTTCGTTCAGAGAGTTTTTGTTGAAGATCCTTGCATAGCCATAGAAGATGTTGATTTTTGTAAAACCCACATGGTGCTTGTGCTGAGAGAAGGAAGATTGTTCAGAATTTGCTCAGTTACTCTACCTTTATCAACAGATATTAGAGTAAGATGGATTTTTAACATTTTCTCTATTTATCTTTTCTTTTTTCTTCTTGAGAGGGATATTTATCTTACTTATGAACCATAGACTTTTGCTTTACACATAATTTATCAATAGAATATTACTAATGTGCATAAACAATTAAGAGCACCATTGCTATTCATCATTAGTTACTTGATTGCTGGGAAATTAACCTTGTATTATAATAAGCTATTCACCCGATGGACCTTAATGTTGCTTCAAAAACAAAGTTGAACTGTCAGAAGCAATGTTACTAACGTTATTGTGAGATTACCTTGTATGTTCTTTCCATTTGTACCATAATGACTACTGTATTTTTCATAAGAAATGTTAAATGGTTTTGCATAATAATTTCAGATTTATTGTTCATCCATTCAAGATGTCACTTCTAATTCTTTATGAAATATTGTTATTAGTTCATCATAAAGTTTCATTTAATATTTTCTTATTGGTTCTTCGTTGCAAGTTCCTTTTCCTCTTGCATCATATATTATGTGCTAGATTTAACGTATGACTTTCATAAGTCCTCTTGATGTCAGTTACCTGCAGATCTTGGAGACCTACAGCCATGCTTCTTACCTCTTCCTAAGCATGTCTGCCAGATCTCACCTGGACAAAATTATGATTATCATTCATCGACTATGCGCTTCACTATATCATCACCTGTGGTATGCATCCTTCCATCTTAATACGAACAGTTAAAATCTTCTGAGAGGTTTACTAGGTAATTCTTAAAATTTTATCAAGTATAACTATATAGGTTTTTCTTCTTTGTCCTTATTCTACATTCTTTCCCTTTCCTAGGAAGAATATCTATATTTTTAGTACCTGGGATATTTGTGCAGGAAAGTTTTGTTTGTTTCTTTTGTAAAAGGTACTTCAGCTTGTATTATTGTTGTTTCTGGGGGAGGCTGTTTAGAACTTATTTAGTTATCATTTCTTTAGACCTCCATGGGGCACCATGGCTTTTTTGTTAATAATCATCTAGGGTGGCAAAGCTATATCCTGTAACTTCCAGCCAGTGATAATTTTTCTACTACATCTTTGAATTTTGGGTGTGTACTCTGAAGTCCTGTTAATGTGAATATTGCAGATGCCAGATGCTGTTGTTGATTATAATTTGTCAAATGGAAAGTGGGTTATAGTGCAACAGCAAAATATGCTACATGAGCGTACACATATTTTGTATGGCGCTGCTTCAGCAGTTAATATAAACAAACCTGAACGTTCAAAAAATGTTTGCTCTTCAAAGCAAGATGGATGCTCTGATGGCATATGGAATGAACTTTCTGAATTTTATGCTTGTGAAAACTACAATGTCTTTTCAACAAATGAAGCAATGGTCCCTTTGACTATTGTATATTCACGAAAACACAAGCAAGAAGGCAGTCCAGGCCTTCTGCATGGACATGGTGCTTATGGTGAGCTGTTAGACAAACGATGGCGATGTGAGTTAAAAAGCCTTCTTGATCGGGGTTGGGTGATTGCTTTTGCTGATGTCAGGTTTGTTTGTTAACTCATTAATTTTTGTGTTACCTTTTCCTTCTTTCTTTGATTAACTTTTTTTCACAAAAGAGAAGCTGGTTTTTCATATGAATCTTTTTTTGTATAAAAACTATATTATGTGTCTATATTGTTATATGTATCATGTTAAAGGTTAAGAGTCAATTATCTTCAGATTTGGTATATATCTTGGTACAAAGTTCACTAGCTCATCTTGTTTCCTAAACTTTGAGAACTATTGTATAGAGGCGGCGGTGGTGGTGGTAAGAAATGGCACGATGATGGCAAACGCAGTAAAAAGGAAAACTCAATCAGTGATTACATTTCATGTGCTGAATTTCTTGTTCAAAAAGGTTTTGTACATGAAAATAGACTTGCTGGTTGGGGTTATAGTGCTGGGGGCCTTCTTGTTGCTTCAGCAATCAATAACCAACCTGAGTTATTTCGTGCTGCAATCTTAAAGGTATGAGTTTGTTAACATTGCTTTCCCAACCGAACCACATGACATGAAAATGATCCTTTCAGTTGGTTCCTGGCTGATCCGAAACAGTGTTATTCTGAAGTAGGTGCCTATGTAAACTGCTGATTTATTTGAGTGTTTTATGTATTAAATGGAGATCTATGTTTACATCATTTCATTGTGTCTGTATTTTCTGTCAGCTTTTAGTCTTCAATTGTGTTGCTGAATTTAATTTGTTTCCTTGCACTCTGCAGGTTCCCTTTTTAGATGTGTGCAGCACTCTTCTTTATCCTATTCTGCCTCTAACGCCTGTTGACTATGAAGAGTTTGGATATCCTGTGGAGATTGAAGATTTCCTTGCCATCAGGAAATACTCTCCTTACGATAATATCCCAAAGAATGTACCTTACCCAGCTATTTTGGTAACTTCGTCTTTTAATACACGGTAAGTTTTTCTGGTATCACCAAATTTTGTTTTGTTTTACTTTCCATTTTTTTCTCTGGTGAAAACCTATTTTGAGTTTTTCACTCCCATCTCAAGCTTTTCCTATCTACTACTTTCCAGGATAATAGATAATTGCTTTGAATTAGTATGTCTTTGTTTGTGCTAACAATACCTATTGATCCATGAATGAGTTAGGTTTGGTGTTTGGGAAGCCGCTAAATGGGTTGCAAAAGTTCGCGAGAACACCATTTACGATCCTCATCGTCCTATAGTCCTTAATCTGACAGCAGATATAGTTGAAGACAGCAAGTACCTACAAAACAAGGAAGCAGCGTTGGAGACTGCTTTTCTCATAAAAATGGTATCCAACTCATAGATTGTAGCTGCAAGATGAATTTGCCCGAGAAAATGAAAAATATACGGAGCATACCATTTAGAGAAAATCTATGGTTGTTCCAGAGTACTTAAATCTGATGATGCTTCAGCAGAAGGGAGGTAACCTACCAAATGATTTATCGTGCAATCTATTTATCTGTTTAAAGAAAAACATGAGTTATGTTTTTACTATCGCGGCATCAAGATTTTAAATAAAGGGAGGTCCTGATCGGCTGCGACTTCAAGTTGTATGGAAGAATCAATTCTTTTAAGTAAGTCTTCACTGATAAAGCTGTACTCATACTTTGTTTGAAGCACACAGGACAAAGATGTGACAGCGAAGAGTTATTTATAGAACAAATTCGACCTAGGGAGAGCTATGAATGTAGATTCGCATTGTTCTTTCATGAGAGCAGATTATTGAGGTTTTATATACTCAGTCCAGAATCCTCAGTTTTGTTTAGTGTCTATATCTAATGTAGCTCGATCAAGCTGGAAAACAAACATCTATATTTTATGATCTTTGTTGTAACATAACTGGGTATTTTTCGCTGACCCTATAAGATATAATTGATGTCCTTTTTTTGTTTCTATTCTTGAACATAATTTGGGCCTTAATTGACTTCTTTAATGAACCATTCAAGTTTTGCTAGTTGCATGTCGAAGTTGTGACACTGAAATGTGCAACCACCTTACTAGTATCTGTTTCAGCCATCAAATGATTGTGCCCGTTCTCTGTGTGTGTGTGTGTGTATTGTCAGCGTCCACCGTCATAATCCTTGCTTTTTGAACACGCACCAGAAGATGTGGAGCCTTTACTTTATGCCCCATCTGTAAACACATTGTTCTATAATTCTATTCAATATCTAGTCAGCCAGCAATGGACTTCACTTTCTCCTTGAGATGGAGAGTGGAAGGTACTTTTTGATGGTTAATGTGGCATGCAGAGCTTTTCCTGGACCAATATGTGTGGGTTATAGTTGATGGTTGACGCTTGACATGTTTAGTGGAGTTGACGTATGGGATGGCGACAGATTCGTGTGCCAAGTTCAATCCGGATTCTGCTGAACAGATGTATGCATTTGTTGGTTTTTGTTTCATTAACTGCTCACAACTACGTGCCATAAACGAATCCTAGAACTTTTTCTGGCCATCTCTTTACAAGGGTAGGAGAAGGCAAAGCAAATCTAGGGCAAAGATTATTAAAGTGGCTTTTAGAAGCTGTTTTGGCTCTAAATTACAATGCGGGAGCTAATAGTTTTATACTCGAATAACAAAAGAATATGAAAGAAATATCGCTAGCGATATTCCCATCGGATCATATTAGTTCGGGTACACCAAAATATGATGATGTATGTGGCTTCATATGAGGAATAGCAGATTTTACAATAGAAACTTGCTATATTCTCCTAAACTTTAGCCTAATCATTCTCCTAACGCCTCACAATGATATTCATTGTAAATAAATTAATTTTATGGGAGCATTTTTATCGTGTAAGTATTAAGAGGATTATTAGGAGGATAAAGAATTTTTCTTTATAATATTGTTCTCAAATACTCTGGCTTCACGTGAGCGATAGCATTTAACATAGACATCCTAAACATATTATTATATGCTCTATTGTATTCCGGATACATGGCAATTTGACAGCATAATATCCAACTTTATTAACAAATGTAATATGAGTACGACACTCCTATTATAGTCCTTTTATATAGAAAATATGCCAATAGAAAGGCGAAGTAAATAATTATTCTGCTTTTAGCTGGAAGAGAGATTAACAACCTCTCATAAGCAATCGTCACATGGCCAGCTTACCATACATTGTGGTGGAATAGTACATGATTTAGAATATGGAACTAGGCACACAAGTAAACAAGTGTGAGAAGTAGCCAATTGTATAGATGGACAGCCTGTAAGGGTTTAATGCACACAGTTGTACATAAAAAAAAATCTTGGAATTCATATTTCATAATACACGAGAACTATATACACATCGATTAATAAGTCACACTTGTCCTCTGCTGCATTGACAGAGAAAAATTAAGGCAAAAGGAGTTTCAATGTAACAAGGAGCTTCAACCCCACTGCCATCCCTCCTCCCTCACACACACACACACACACACACACACACACACACTCACACACACACACACACCCACCCACCAAAAGAAAATGTAACAATAGAAGTCAATCATTTCTATTAGTCTTGATTAATTTATTTCAAGCAGATAAAACTACACAAAGCACATGCTGATAGGTGTTATTATCCATGCAATAATATTGAATATTCCTCATTATGAAAAAGCAAATAACATTTCATTCAGAAAACAGAAACTCCGCCTCAATACATTTCATCACTGCTGATGATGTCAGACCAAGAAATCCATGCGTTCACTTAAGTCAATGTACTCTGAACTTGGAACTGTAGGAGTAATCAATTTAAAGCATAACGCAGGGAATTTTTTTTCTGAAAACTATAATGCAGGGGCGAATTGCAGATTTGCAAACATAAAAAGAAATATAACTCAGAATGAGAGAAGGTAGAATTGCTTGCTTCATCATCAAAGTTCAGCAGAAGTGATATTCCTGCTCAGTGAATTTACGCTTTACAAACATAATTTTGACAGCAAAAAACTCTACCACTTCACTGATACATATTGCTAAAGCAACTCTACATTTAACAAAAAAGGATACATACCCAGTAAAATGGCCATGAATAAAAAAATTTATCTGCAGTGATAAGCTGCAAACCTCCATCTGAAAATATTAAGAGGACGCAAGAAAAGATAATAACAAACAAACTTCTCCAGCTCCTCCTGAACTGCTGGCATTTCCTGCAAGCCAAAATGCCGTGGTCATTTCTGCAAGCTTAGAACACAAAGGAGATTTCTTGCCTCAGAAGCCTGATTGACACATCAATGGCATTTCAGTGGCTATGTCTCTGATGTTTCTTGTATCGTAGATAGCCTATCAGTTTCAACAAATGCTGGATCAAGGAACTTGGCCACAAAAGCCCACATTCTGTACACATCTTCAAAGTTTGTGAGGAATCCTAGGGAAGCAGTAACAACCTCCACCCTTACAGTAGTATTCTTGTTGCTATTCTTACTGTCATGACGGCTATTAGATGCAGGCCGACAGAAAGCTGCATCTGTCAACTCATTGGCACCATGCAACTGCTTCTGGTTTTCTAACACTCTTATATGACTAAGGAAACCTATGCCCAAGGATATACCACTTTTCTCAGCCAGCTTTTGAACAATTTCTGGTTTGATCATTGTGCCACTTCTATCTCTCACATTGAATGCAACAGCTGCACCCCTTTCATATTTTATTTTTGGACCGTATATATGGACGAGAGCAGTCCCATCACCCCCACCTGAATCTGGTAGTCGCAACTGCAATAATGATGTCACGAGCCAATTGATCAGATAGCGTAATCTTAGAGTTGTTTTGTTGAGACCCATCAAATTTACATGATCAATATGCCTACAGATAATTTCAGGTTCTCTTCTGTCCCACTCCTGACCATCATCATCATAACCATAGCTCAGAGCATCATCATCTGCTAATGCAAGTCCAGATGCTTCACCTGCATCAGAATCGCGATAAGTCATCTCTGTAGCCCTGTTGTCCTCTGTGCTGAAAGATACTCTGCGTCCCATGCTTGAGACTTGTTCATTCTCCTCGACCCCAAAGAATCTACCTCCAGCAAACCTGCTATTATTAACTTCCCTCCTTCCTAGTAGTCGAAACTCGCCTTCTGTTTCCCTTCTAATGGCACTCTCTTTCACCTCAGCATGGCTCTCGGGATAAATTTCAGAAGTTGACCCATTCTCTTGACTAATGTGTTGACCAAAAACAGAAGGTGAACTTCTTAATCTCCCACCATTAACAGAAGAGAACTTCACAGAACGCTTACTTGAAACTTCTTTAGCTTCAGGTTCTTCCTGAATCTCACTAACATGTTGAAAACCAACATGCTTTAATCCATTCTCCATCCTTCTCCCTCCAGGGCTTTCCTTGACACGATTCATCTCTTGTGAGACTGACAAAACAGCTGCATCAAAAGATAGTACATGATCATCATATATAGGGCTCTTTGACATCTTTGGCGTCACTTTAGGCGATACCTTCTTATTATTCTTCCTCCCAGCAAACCATGAATGTGGCAATGGAGACCCTAACTTTCCTTTTGTTAGTTGTCCCGAATTGTCAGATCCATATGGACTCTGACCCAATTCAATCCACAATGAGTTTTCTGATGATTCATCCTCACTAAAGACTGGGCTCTTCATAACCTCCCCCATTGAAATACTCTCTGTCTCCTCAAAGATAGTGCTTGCCCCATCTCTGTCAGAACTGTTGTCCTGATCCATCTCAGTCTCAAACACATCTCTTACTTGAGCTGATGTGAATGCTCCTGAGAAAGCAGGTAATTGTGATCCTCGCTGTGTTTCAGACATCAAGGGTTCATCATTCATATCGACTACATCATGCTCGAGTCCGTCCAATACATCCAGACCATCCACAGAGTCACTAAAATATTGTGGAAACACTGGAACAATCCTTACCATTCCAGAGCCAGTACTTCCATTCTGGTGCTGTAGGCTTGCCATTACAGACTTTTTTATGAGGAGGCATCCAAAACCAGTTGGATCAGATCCAAACACACGGTAGAAAGATGTTATGATGAAATCAGGCCTGAAGAGAGACAGCCCCAGTGAATCCATGTCCTTAGGTCCCAAAGATCCTGCATCAAGCAAGACATGCCAATTGTTCTGCTGTGCCAGCGCCATCCACTGATAAGAGTACTTGGCTCCAGTCACTCTAGACTGAACTGGGAACACAAACAGCCCTGTAGCTGAGTCCTTCTTCCTTCTCTTCTTCCCGGATATTTGCTTCCTCAACTCGGTCGAGCAAAGCTTGAGGGTCGGCCATCTGAACCATGCATTGTACACCTTGGCACCCTTGTCCTTTGCACTCTGCGCCATCCAGCTAACAGACTGGCTCTCATGATCGAACATTGTCAACAGCTTCTTGTTGGTATGAAAAGGATAGGTCTCAGCTAGCAATTTGAAGGCGGAGCCTCTGCTGAATGTAAACACCAGACCGTACTCGTTCTCAGGAATGTTCAGGTATTCCATTATCCTTGCTTTGATATCATATTCAGCAGTACCCTTCTCAGGGCCGCCGTAGAGGGCATGGTTGCTCAAGTTTGCAGTAATCTCCGACAGGCTAAAGGCCGAGGACTCCCAGTGCTCAAAGTTCTGGAGGTAAGAAAACAGGCCGAAACCACAGTAGTCGAGGCATACCTTGGCGCCAGTTTCGGCGAGGTGGGAATACTCGTCCAGCCTCAGCTTGTCGATCTGGTTCGAGGACTGGTACTTGGGGTACATGGTCAGGAACTTGGCGAAGGCCTCGTCGGAGGCAGGGATGGAGTCGACCGAGAGGAAGAGTCGCTCGGCGGCCAGCGCTGTGGCCTGGAGGAATTCTCGCTGCGCGTAGAGGCGGGCGAGAGAGCGAGACCGGCCGATGGAGCCGCCACCCTCGTTCTCGAATACCTCCGGGTCCACGTCCTGGGACTTGAAAAGGGAGCCGTCCTCGGACGCCTCCTCGAGAGCTTCCCGGAGCTTGTTCTCCTGCAGCTGCCGGAGCATCGAGGGGCGCCGCCGGCCGCCGTCGTCGGACAGGCCCGAGCCATTGTCCCGCCACTTCTTCTTGTCCAGGATCAGCGCCGCACAGTGGGAGATGGGCTTCCACAGAGACAGATGCATCGCTGCCGCTCCCTCTAAAAGCCCTCCCTTTTCTACGACCAAGAACGGCAACAGGAAGAATTGATACGAAGAGACCCCTAGAAGACCATGAGATTGCGATCAGAGACCGCAGAGTTGCAAAGAGATCCGGCCAAAGAGGCCGAGGAGAAAGAGTCCAACTCAAAACAGGAGAATTGAGAGGAGAGAGAAAGCAAAGTGGCTGGCTTTTGGCAAGGAAACAAAGGAGAAAGAGGAAGGGGAGAAAGCATTCAAACTGTCGAAAGAAAAGATTCCGCCATGTGTGAGAGAGAGAGGCGCTCCCCCATCATTCATTCAATTTAAAGGGAAGGGAAGGGAAAGGGAGAAATGGAAGAAGAGAAGGAAAAGAGGAGAGGAAGAGAGAGAAAGAATGGAGCTTTTTTGCTCCCCATGTTTCTTCAGATCAGAGGTCAATGGCCAAAGTTTGCACCATGCTCATTCAAATCAAAGAGAAAGGGAATAGAGACTCACAAGGCGATGGATGAAGGGTGAGAGAAGAAAGAGAGGAGAGAGAAAAAGGAGGAAGAAGAAGAAGAAGAACCAAGTTCCAAAGGAACCCTAATTAATGGGGGGAGGGAGGCTGAGTTGAAGCAGCAGCAGGCAGCACAGCAGCAGCCAAAAAGGGGGATTCAGATCTTCTTTCCTACCCCCTTCACATAACCAGAGGCCACCACCAGATCCCCAAAACCTTCCTCCTATTTCTCTCTCCAACTGCTCTCTTTCTCTCACAATCTCTATCTCTCCTTCCCTCCCCTCCCCTCCCTTTCTTTCCCTTCACTTCTTTTCTTTGGCTTGGCTGCTGATCCCCCCCTCACTCACTTTCTCTCTCCTTTCAAACACTGTGGTGTCTGTTTACTTTTATTTCTTCTGTATTTTTAATGCTTATACGTATACATGAATCTTATAACCACACCACCAACCCCTCCCTGCAACAAATTAAAAGCAGGCCATCTCTCTCCCTCCTCTCTTCTTTCTCTCTCATCACCCTCCATCTCCATCTCCACCACCACCACCAACATTTACTCCCTCCTCATCTCCCAGTGGTCAATAGATACAAATGTGCATTCATTGCGCTCTCTCCTGCTCCCACCCTCCACCCTGCTCATTATACCACCACCCTCACCCTCACCCTCACCCCTCTGCCCTGCTCCCCCACACTCCCCAAAACTAACCACCCAACTTTTTAGCTTTTTATCCCCCCTCCCTTTTTACACACTGTTAAAACATGATAACAATATCAGCAACTAAATATAAAAATAGCATTAACAATTATTGTTCACAAAGTCGAAGTAAAAAAAACAAAAAAAGTGAGCAAATTTAATAAGGCAAAAAATGGATTTGCTCGTTTTGACTTCCCCTCACAGTAGGCTGGATCCGCAACTGTCTGATCCAGCAATCGATTAAAGAAATGATGCAGTGGGTTTCCTTTTCCTCTCTCCCCCC
>LTAE01004265.1:0-10945 GCA_001647135.1 Pontederia paniculata | reverse complement strand
CCCCCCCAACACACACACACTCATAGGAAGTCAAATTGGCCTCTCTGTATCGAGTTTATGTGCTGTCCTAAGCACTCGCCACTTGGGTTGTACTGTGCATTTAAGTGATTCCTGCACCAGAGCTGGGGGGAGTGGGTGTTGTTGTTTATAAGTAGTGGAACAGGGGGGCACTGCGTTGTGATGAGGCCATCATCCCCATCTTGCTCTTTTTATTTCCTTTCTTCCTTTCTCTCTTTCATTGGCATCCCCCCAGGGCAGTTGTTGGAGCTTGGCAGTGGTTAACTATTCAGGCTATCTCAGTGTGGTTGTTGATGAAAAAAAAATAATAATGCATTCATTACATCTTTCACATGTTTCCTCTACATTTCTTTTGAATTTTGGATGTACTCATTAATCATTATGGCTTTTACCATTTAATAGTGTAATGTATGCACAAATTGTGCTCAATTGAAGACTTAATAGCTAGAATGTACATCGTATATTATAATGTCTTACATGTGCATCATTTTTTCTAGAAAACATTTTTTCTGATATGATAAATCGTAGAAATCTAATAGTAAGTATTTATCGAAATTCAATCATGTTGCCTATGGATGTAATGAATTTATAAAATTTTATTTGAACGCAAGTTGAAACTGTTTAACTATTTTTTAACATTAAAAAAATTAAGGCGATTTTTAAATTTAAAGATCCCATTCTTGAAATCGGATCTCCGCCTAATTAATAATAATTTGTTAATATATGTTAACATGTATAAATTAGGTAAACATATTAATAAAAATTATATAAGTTACTGATGATATTGAAATATAAATATTATATTATTATCAACTCATAGACTAATATATTACTTACTACTATTGTAAATACAAAAATAAAAAGTAAAGGCTTCAAAAAGTCATCCAAAAAAATATATGTTTAAAATAAAAAATAAAAAAACACCCAGAATATCTTGTTATTTATATTATAAAAACATTAATTGATCTCTACTATTTCCATTCCTATGTCACTTTGAAAGTTCAAACCGTCTATCATTGAAATTGAACCTTATACAAAATGTTTCAACACGGAGTTACTGATTCACTTAATCAGACCAATTACATGAAAAGGTGAGTTTCGTTAAAAAGTATATCTTTAATGCTTTAGTTTAACACTAAAATTTTTTTTAAAAAAAAACACTGCAATTTTATTAAGGCGATAAGGGGAAAATGAATGAATTTACTTTTTTTCTTTTCTTTTTTAGAAAATAGACTTTTGGCAATTTTTTCATGATATTGTTTCTACTGATTAGATCTTTTCCGCATCCTAGTCATCATCATTATTATTCTGCCATGATTTTTCATTATGGCAACACACAAGAAAGACAATATTTTCTTATTCTCTATCTTTCTCTAACTGCCCCCCAAAATATTAAGGACCATTGTGTACTGACTTTTTCTTCATCTATCTAGTATAATTATTTCCAAATGCTTATAAAATTGACAATAAAAAAAGTCAGCACGATTATTGCACTCAAGTAGGCACCATTTATTAGTCAATGTCATCACAGCCAAATTGAGTACAATTTGTCATACGATCTCACTTATTATACCCTCATTAATATACCTAATACAAAGCCACCTATTCATGTTATTATTATTGCAATTGCTATCAGTCAGTTTCCAACTGTTCAGTCAGTTGGATAACAATACCATAAACAAAGAACATAAAATAGAGAGAGAGCACGGAAGGATAACACCAACTAGACAAAACCTTTTTGGTTTCTTTCTCCTCTGGCTAAATTTTTTATCCACAATAGCATGTAACATATATGCACAATGGAAATGTGTTTTGGATTAGAATCTATTCAAGTGGACTTGATTCTTTGTCCAATGCTATGAGAGAGAGATGGTTGAGTGGTAGAAGTCACATGAAAGTCAGCCTGTTTGTTTGAGGGATAAAATGTGTTTGGATTGAGGAGAAATGGGGATAACGAAAAGAAGATTAAAAATTAATTTATTTGAATATACTTTTTTTTAAAAAAATAAATAAAAAATTAATCTCTGTTTTTTTAATTAATCAAAATCTATCAGTTTAGAATTAGAGTTAATTGGAGTGTAAAAAACTTTACCTTCTATTTAACCCATCCTCTATCCAAATATATCCTAAAAAAATAATTAAGTGGTTGATTCGTTTAGCAGCGGATTGAGCTCGGATAAGAAAAGATCACTGGTAGAAAGAAAAGTAATTTTTAAAATCCAATCTCCAAATTAGATTAGTAGCTGTCAAACATTAAAGTTTTACATCTAAAACTAAAAGAAGACACTTTAATTATTTCCAAACTTGTTTTTGTGTTGGAAAAGAGTAATTAAACATTGAGATTGGAGAAGTGGAGTTAGTCTTTTGATTATTATGTTTGGGTCAACCCATGCACTCCTTAATTTAGTTGTTGTCCGTTGATTCATCCGCCCGAGGAAGGAGCCGTAAGCCTTTGCTTTGACCGCATTTCAATTTTTTTTGTCTGCAATTTTGTTTGCAGCTGATTCCGATTTCTGGGGGGGGCCTTATAAAAGCAGTTTAATGTTTATTATTAAACATGAAATGATATTTAAGGTTATAATAAAATATTTTAGAAAGTTAATAAGGATATTTGCAAATGGATTAAGTAAATAATATTTTGTTAAAAAAGGAAAATAATATATATTACTCTGAAAATATATGGTCATACTCATAACTCACAAGTAGTTTTAATGCCTTATTTATAAGTCATCATATCAATGCTAGAGTAGGTGGGGGCATGCCCAAATGACAATTATTACCTGGTACTCTACAAAATATGATGTATCATAATTATAGGCAGGAAAGTTACGTACCAAAATATAAGTACCGGTAAATTCTGAGTTAATATTTGAGCCTCTGTAATATTTTGGGTAAAATAATATGTAGGTTTTCATTGCTAACTAAAATTTTGAACTCGACTTTTCCATCTGCCTAAAAATTCTGTTGATAGTTTTTAGTTCAGGTTCGACAATGAGCCGAGATTTAATTTGTGTGATTCACATAACTATTAATATCACATGAATTAAATATCGACGATGATTGATACAACATATTTTATATTTTATAGATCGTTAAATTTGAGATATAATATTAAAAATAACTAACTTATTTATTTATTTTATTTTTCACTTATTTTTTTTAACTATATATTTCATATTTAATAGTTCAAAATATAGAAGACACGATATATCTTGCTTAAGTAAGATACATCTCTATTGAATTTCTAATATATATACTACTTATATAATTTCTTGAGACATATCAAAAATTACTTAGTATTTAATTAACTTAATTGATGAAGCTAAAACTCAGAACTATTAATTTTCTCCACCGTCACCTGATTTTCTTTAACATTACAAAACTCCAGTTAATAAGCTGAAATTCTGTTTTTCAGAACAAAGAAGCATAGTCTATCTTGCTTTTGTTTTTATTTTTTCTTTTTCTTTTGCCGATATGAAATTGACTTGGGAAGATGAAGTTGGGAGAGTATTTTTTTATCGTGTTCCGGGTTTTGGTTTTGGCCCCAAAAAAGAACAATTTGGGTCATGGTCAGAATCATATCCAGCTAAAAGCATGTCTTCTTCGTTCACCTCCTCCTTTTTGGAATTAATGTCTGGGTGATGTGGTGTCTTCTTGGACTGTACATACCGCAGCCACAAAAATACATGACCAACATTCCCCATTCATCGTAGCTGTTATCACTCCTTTGGCATCTTCCCTTCCCTCGTATATTCACACAACTGAAAAAAAATATGCAAGTTATAAATTCAGAAAAAGATGAATATACAGTACTTATATATGTGTTATACTTTTTTTAGTCACAAAATATTATTATCTTATTATTATACGATATTGTAGTAGAATATGTAATCCCTTGCATTTTTTTCAATATTATACTTGAAATTAGAATAGATTCACCATTATATTAGTTTCACTATATTATACGTAGGGGTGTTTACATTTCGGGTTTGACCTGACCCAATCTTAAATCTAATCCAACCTGATTGATTTTACTTAGGTTGGGTCGAATTGAATTGATGACAAATTAGTCATCGAATCCGATCTCAATTTGGTCGAATTGAATCAAGTCGGGTCATCGATTTATTCGATTAAAATTTTTTATATATTTTTAATTAGTTTTTTATAATAATTAATATTAGTTATATTTTAAAAAAAAAAAAGAAACCTATTTTTTTAATTGTTTGTAATAATTTTAAAGGATAAAAAATATAAAATTTTAATATATTTTAATTTTAGGTATTAAAATTTTATTAAGAATAAATTGATTCAAAATTAATAAAAAATATATAAAAGTTCGAATCATCGGGTCGATCAAATTGATCGGGTTCAAAAAATTGAAATCCGTATCCGACCTGTTGATGATCGGATCAGTTCTGATTCACCTGACCAATGATCTGATCCAACCTAATTAAGATTTCATCGATTCGAATCGCCGAGTTCATCGGATCGGAACTGATCCGACCCGGTGAACACCTCTAATTAAGATTTCATCGATTCGAATCGCCGAGTTCATCGGATCGGAACTGATCCGACCCGGTGAACACCTCTAATTATATTTATCATTTGGGATAAGAAGTATTTAAGTATTGTCAAGTCAACTTTGATATTTAAAAGCCAAGTAAACTCTAATTAAATTCAATCTGAGACGAAGATATTAAACAAATATCATTTAATAATATTGATATTATCTATAATTGATAAGATAAGTAACACAATGTTACATACTTAAATAGTTAACATTTGCATTAAATTCTTCTCAAAATTATGCTGAAAATAAGTATGGAGTATGAAGTGATCATATTACTTTTCCTCATATTATATATCATTTGGGATAAAAAATAATTAACGACTATTGTCAATTTAACTTTGATATCTAAAACCTAGTAAACTCTAATTAAGACCATTTAAGACGAGAGCATCAAAATTAAATGTTATTCAAAATAATATTGTTTCGATTTATGAAATTTAACATGCTACTAATATCTAACAAATTGGATATATAGATATAGAACGTGTTTTCTTTTTCTCAAGCTCATGTGGTATCATTAATCAGTACAATCACACTCATGGTTCCCACATGACAAAACGCAAAGTGTTTAATTTAATGTAAGAATGTGGTTTGACAAAGAGATTAGAAAATGATACTCATGCTTATGGAAGGAGAAATTGAAATTGTCAGTGCATTTATTTTTCTCTACGCCTACTTAATGACATCTGTCTTGCTATATATCTATCATTTCATATTTCTATGACACGCATTAGCTAGAAAGCAGACGTTGAAACATTATACACAAACATAGCATCAAGCACATCCTTTTCAAATCTGCCACTATTTTCCTTAGACAACTCAGTGGTGACAGCAGCACTTGCTTAATAAATTTGATTACAAAACTTTCAACTGGTTCAGAAAAATGATCCACAGTGCATGAATCTCTTGACCATGACAAGTTCTGTGTTTCTGAATCATGTTATACACATGAAATGAGCATCCATTTTGGCACTAGTTCTGCAGATCAGAAGCGACCATCAAAGCATGCATGAGTTAATTAATTGCTTATGGAGTCTTCCAACGCAGGTAGCATGTCTGAAGAAACATGCATTGCAAAGCTCCACGTTGAGCTTTTTTATCTGCAGGAATCGAGTCATTTTTTTATCTTTTTGCTGCACCAACTATTTGTCCCTATTTGCTTCTCTTCTTCTCCTTTGCTGTTCTTGTTGTTACATGGTTTGCTGATAGCTCGTGTCCATCTCTGATAGCATTGACTGAGACTTTGCACTGTGCAGCTTCGAGCTCCTCATTTCCCCAAGCAAAAACAAGAGAGGTGGCGTAAGCTTCTGGTTATTTTGTAAGAGTTGAATGGAGAAAAGGGAGCCCGAAATTTTATGGATGCGATTCTTCAGCTCCCCGATACACACCATTTCTGGGGTTTCCAACTTCTTGTCTGTAAACAAAGCAAGCAACCCCCTCCTTTCATTGCAAGCAAAGCAACTGTTTTATATTCCATTTAGGTACTAGACAATTAACTTACAATTAAACAAAAGAGATGCAGTTGTCATCTGGATCTCCTTCTTCATCTTCTGCAAAATATCATGTGCAGTATTGATCATATATAACTGCATGCAGGCAGTCTCATTTCTGTAACTTCCTTACTCTGATTTCTGCAACCCTTTTTGCATGGTGGCTTAATCTTTAGTCATTATGTAAGTGGAGTGCAAACAGTGTCTGTTTGCTCCCTTGTTTGGTGGGGTGATGAGCCAAAGTTCCAGTCCTTACTTGGTTTCTCTCGGTATTACTGCAGCAACCCAAAACATGTAATGCTGCTCACAATTAAAAGAAAAAAGAATAAGGAAAACAACATGACATGTCTAATACATAACTTTGGTGTGTTGCACATCTATTTGGCTTGTATCCTTTTGGCATTTTGCTTCATGGTGGAAGAGGACAAATGACAATTTTGATGTTTGACTCAAGATATTATTTTGCACTCTCCTTTGATCCTTTCTATTTGATATGATTAATTTCATTAAAGGTTGAGCATCTTGGGAACCTTAGTGACTGTGGGGCTTAAATTAAAGTAGCCTCCAATTAAAGTACCCTCATTGGACAATCCATTACTAGACATCTATATATATCAGGAAGGGCCACTGATAGACTTTGCTGGGGTTCTGAAAGATGACTTCTTATCTTTTAAAAAAATATAAAGCAGTTGGTGTTGGCCTTACCTCTTATCTAAATTCCATGTTTTTTTATGTCCCCACCAGCAGGACTATTTGCAAAAGGAAAAGGTCCTCCTTTGGCATTTCTATTTTGCTTTTTTTTTCAATTATTTAGTCACTAATCAGCATTTTTAATCATATTGTTAAACTGTATACGCATTTGTCCAAGCCCTGAGTATTTTTCTTTTTTTCATATGATAGAGATAGAGAGAGTATAAAGATCAAATTTAAGACATTCTTGTGTACAAAACTTGACTTCTTGTGCCTTCAAGGATGATGGCAACCTTTTTGTGACCTTATGGAGATTATATATATAGAGGCGCCAAAGACATGAATGCTTGATGTGCTGTGTTTTGTCTGACTTTTGTTTTTCAGGAGTATGAAGCTGTAAGTCCAAAATAACATTTTGCTTCTCAGTTGATAGTTACCTATTAACAGAGGACAAGACCTCAAAATCATTCTCCTGCAGACATCAAAAGCCTGGTATTCATATATGTGGCAAACGGATAAAGACATTGGAGAAGGAGATATAAGGTGTCACTAATAACATTCCAAAGGCTTCTTAATTAAGGTGCACAGAAAAAGTAATTAAAGAACATATTATTTGAAAGTGCACAAGGTTTTCTTCATGAGAGGAACAGATCAGAGGATTGAGAGAATAGACCATGAATGGACATATAATTAATGATCATTACACTGATCCATCAAATGTTGTTAGGTTAGGAAGGAAAATGAGGGAAAAAAAGTTTTTTTAATAACATTTCACATGATTTTAACATTTGTTATTACTAGTTAAGTATTGAATGATTTGCAGAACATATGTTGTCCAATACCACCAGTTGATTTGATTAAATTGATTTACAAATTGATAAGATCCAATGCATATTTTTATTTAAATAAAGATGATTATTCATTACTGAATGCTTCTGAAGAGTCACTGTACAAAATTGTCAAAAAGGTACAAAATTGTCAAAAAGGTTCGAAGGAGGATTATCCGATCAAAAAATTTCATCAACATTTCTTCCAAAGTTGATTAAGTGATCCACTCTATTTTTTTTTCATTTTCACCACTTTGGATTCTCTATTTTTCTATTTTTGGACAGAAGAGAGTGATGAATTCTTGGTCATGAGCGACTTTTAATAAATAAGGAATCATAAAATTTTAAGAGGCCTTGTGTGCATTTAACGTGGTATTATTGGGCCTTGGGCTGATCTACCAGTTAAAGCCTCAATTGAAAACAACGTATACTTGAAGTTTCACAAATGGCCCATAGAGTTTCACTTCTTTTTGCAGCAAACTTATTTTATTCAATTCTTGGTTTTTTAAATAATATAAATATCGAGGATGCATCAACTCTGATCAGCAGGGATTGAGTCTCCAAGTGGAGATTTACGTTCTGAACTCAGTGAAAGTGTTTTCTTGGAAGTTTTCAAGTAGTAGTAAATATGTTAGTATTCCACGTTGTTCAATAATTTTGTTGGAAGATAAAGGGAAAAAAATATTATCAAATAAAGTTCCTCTAAAATATTATAAAAATGATTTAGTTCAATGTTCCTCGGATATCTTCACTTCACGCTCTAACTTCTAATATTATCGACTTGCTTAACTTTCTCTTAAATCTCAAATATTTAAAAAATATTTATTTATAATTATGAATTTACCCTTTTAACTTTATCTTGAGTTTATGTATCTAATTTTAAAAAATAAAATATTGCGACCATGGGAAAACTAGGTGAAGGAATATGCCCATTTGATATTTAAGTTTTATTTATTTTAAAATTAAATATATAATACTAAATAACAGTATAAAAGTAAATTTATAATTAAAAAAAATAAATGTCAGATGTTTGAGATTAAATTGAAGTTTTTTGAGAAATTGATGGAAAGTAATTGGAATAACATGATAACTCTTTTGTCCTAAAGAGTTGTGTCGTTAATCTTCTTTCTATCAGTTCTATTTCTTACTTATTATATTATAAAGTATATGAAAGCTTTAATACTCATACCAAAACATTAGGGCACAATTTACCACTTTATTTATACAGTTACGAAGACAATTAAAAAAAGAAGATGAGAAATTATTATATTATAACTCACCACCTAGTGTCATATTTTATCTTCGGATTATGGATTTATACTTTATAGTACTTTGAATTCTTTTACTTCTCAAATGATGAAAAAATGTATATTTTATTTAGCTTTTATGATAATGCAAAATAATATTATTTTAATATGGTAAATAAAATTTGTGCATTTTAGCTTCCACTTGCATATAAAATAAATAAGCATATATGTATTAATATTGAATAGAAAAAAATGTATATAGTGATTTTTTGAAAGTAACTTAATCATATAAAATGTTGGACTCATACTTTACATTTAAATTATTCTTATATCTTTTTTTTTATTTTTAACAACTGTTAATTACTTTATTTTGTTGAATAACATTTAATATTTTAACATTTTATTTTATTTTGACAACTTTTAATCATATTGAATTTAAATTACATTTAGATCATAATATAAAAAAAGTACTAAAGTAGTAATGAAGCATGTTATCAGTGAAATAAATAAGTAATAAAATGGTATTGAAGAAAATTATTTTTTCAATTATTAGCCATGTATATTTTCGATCTTTGGAAATTAGGAAAAGTTAATCATTAATTGATTAGTTGAGTTTTAAGGAATAGGACAATTTTACAAAGAAAGTAACTCTGTTAGAGTGTCATGTAGTGTCGCTCCTAAAGTCTTATTGTCAGTTTTTTTTACTAATTCTATATCTTATTTTATTATATTATAAACTATATGAAAACTTTAATACTCATACCAAAAAATTAGGGCACAATTTACCACTTTATTTATACGGTTACGAAGACAATTAAGAAAAATCATTGTATTATAATATTAAAACTCACTACCTACTGTCATGTTTTATCTTTGGATCGTGGATTTAGAGTACTTTAAATTCTCTTACTTCTCCAATGTTGACCAAATACATATTTTGTTTGAGCTTTCATGATATTGCAAAATAATATTATTTTAATATGGTAAATAATATTTTGCATTTTTAGCATTCACTTGAATATAAAAATAAATAAGTATATACGTGTTAAACATTGAAGATAAGAAATGTATATAGTGATTTTTTTGAAAGTAACTTAATCCTATAAAATGTTGGACTCATACTTTACATTAAATTATTCTTATCTTATTTTTTTTATTTTTAACAACTTTTAATTACTTTATTTTTGTTGACTTAGACGAACAAATATTTGAAAATAAATTTAAATTTATTGATCACAATAAACTCATCAAATGATTATACATTAATAATATTTAATTTGAATTACATTTAGATCATAATATAATAAAAGTACTAAAGTAGTAAATGAAACATGTTCCAGTGAAACAAGTAAGTAATAGATAATATTGAAGAAAAAATATTTTCAATTAATTAGCTATGTATATTTTCAATCTTGGGAAATTAGGAAAAGCTAATCATTAATTGATTAGTTTAATTTTAAGATAGGACAAGTGTTACAAAGCTGCCGAGTGTAAAAAAAGTAACTCTGTTGAAATTTTTATAATATAAAAAATAAAGGATGGAATGAGTAAAAAAAAATGGCATCAAAATTTTGGAATGTGACCGATAAGAGCACCCAAGAGTTATCATGTAATCTAGTAAATTTATATTATAAAAAAATTTGGTAGTTATCATGTTATCCCCCAGTTCTTTACTTCTAATCCAACTGCCGTTGTGTCTCCTCCTTTTCTACCCAAAATAATAAATAAATGAACAAATCATTTTTAGATATTTTTAGTTGAAACTTGAAACCAATGTTGTCAGAACCGAACCGAACCGAACGTCGACCCGAAAGAGCCTTCGGATTAGGTTTAACCGGTTGAACCGATTAAACCGGATGGTCGAACCGGATACTATTAAAAAATATTAAATTAAAATATGATTTATTATTTAGATAAAAGAGTCATAAATAAATAATTAAATATGAACAAAAATTAAATTTATTTTCAAAAGTTATGATCAATTAATATTTTATTTGATATAAAAATTATTAATAAATATATATCTTAAATAATTATTTATTAAAATATAAATATCAAGTAAAGAATTCTTTTACAATTAAAAAGAAAACGAAAAAGAAATAA
>LTAE01004264.1:0-25330 GCA_001647135.1 Pontederia paniculata | reverse complement strand
TTTTTACTCTATTCCTACTATTCTGAATTAATAATATAAGCTTGTGGAGGTCCTATCCTTGGACATAGATCGAAGTATCAAACCACATAAATTTGTTGTGTGTTGTTTATTTTTTACTCTATTCCTACTATTCTGAATTAATAATATAAGCTTGTGGAGGTCCTATCCTTGGACATAGATCGAAGTATCAAACCACATAAATTTGTTGTGTGTTGTTTATTTTTTCTACCGATTTCTTTTTCTTCTTATACTTTATTTTACGATCAATCGCAAACTTGGCCATTGTTATTATTTCACATTACATGGCATTGAAGGTTTTTGGGACCATTTATTCCATCAACTAGTATCATAACTAAGGGTCCGTGCAGGATTAGATCATTTATAGTGTAATTTAACATGGTAGGAAAAAACATAACCAAATTTGAATTCACTGGTTTTGATGGAACGTTGTGAAAATTAAAGATAAATGTAATGTTGTTCACAGATAATTGTGAGGCTGCAATTTTAGAAAGGGAAAAGAAATCTAATGGGCTGTCAGATAAACAATTGATAAAAAAGATGAAGCTATCAAATATTCTCTTGATTTTGGAAGATTCAATTTTGTTCCATGTTGAGTCCAAGCTTGTAAACTAAACTCTCAAGTCAACTTTTAAAATAATATGAGTTTAAGGGCTTAGGTCGTAAAACGAATTGAATCTACAAAGAAACTTATGGGAACAATAAATTTTAAGATTCTAGTCATAAAATTCTTACTATTCTATACAAATCTACACAAGTATTCTAAAATTAAACTATTTAGCTTAATATTTAAGAATGAAAAACTCTTTTCGCTGAGTCCTAGCCCTCGCCTTCACCCCGCCCTGCAGTAAATTCACAAAAATAGTTAATGAGTTAAAACAATGAATCTTATATATTTTTAGAGCTCAATAATGATATTTATTTATTATTAACAATATGTTTGTCATTTCATAACCACATTTATTTATACATAAACTCTTTAACTTTATGATGCGATTTTACAATATGATTCTTTGAGCCAAAAAATGATTCTACCAAAACTCTTAAGTGCAACAAGCTTGATTGAGTTTGAAACTACTATGAAGGGTCTATGGGAAACTACAAAATATGTATAAGGGGAAAACCTTGATCAATAAGATTTTTTTGCAACAACTATACAATTTGAAGATGAATGATGGTGCATCAATACAGAAGCATTGAATATAATTCCCTTATTAGCAAGTTATAATTGTTGGTGTAACTCCCTAGAAGCACACCGGCCACCTAGCAAAATCCCTTTCTAGAGACGCTATGAACTTACTTCCTTGACTTTACTTTTGATCAATGGATTGGTCAACAATATGAACATATCATGTGGAAACCAACAATTGACTATAACCAGGACTTATGTCATGTATAAGTCATCTAATCACGAACATCATCACGCTACCGTTGTGTCATCATCACCTATTTACCTAAAGGATCATATTCAAGGGATGCAATTCTCTCATGAACTATAAAGCCCAATATGTAAAGTGCATGACAATAAAAGGTAAAACACATATGAAGATATAAATAAAAAATTATACCATATCATAAGATCATAATACCATAGATTTACCATATCTTTTTTATTGCTTCACAACTTTCTTTTCAATATTATTAATTAATCCATGGCAAGAACGTCAATTGCATTATGATAACATGACATTTTATTCCATGATCAATATGTTCAATCCCAATTCATTTATTACCTTGCATCTTTCCTTTCATTATCATTTATCCACAAGTGACAAAAATATCAATTGCATCTCATATCATGACGTTCATAATCTTCTTTGTTCAATATATTTGAGCCACCTTTAACTTAGAATCATTTTATTTCTTCTTTATTAGTCTTGTCTTAGGTTAACAATCATTACAAACAATAAGGAGTCTTTACCAATGCATTGAATATTTTAATTAGCCTCGGTGTCTTATGTCTAACTAGGTCGTGAGGTCTCTCTCTAATCCAATAAAATTCATAAACAATAATCCCCAAAGGAACTCAAGTACCCCAAGTCTGAGGTCTGTGTTAATAATATAAATAAATACCTCAATTCATCGGGGTCATCATTTCATGCCCAAGTTCAATCACAACTATTAATGAGTTCTAACTCTATCATCTGTTGAGTTAGGTTATCGTTTAAGGACAACTAGACCTACATTGTTCATCAAATCATCTCCAACCAATCAATACAATCAGATCATATATAGGTGTCCATTGAGGGAACACGGCCTACGTCGGAAGATGACACGACCCATATTGCCCTTCTTTCGTGAGAGGCACTCAGCCGGACGAAAATAGTGTTTGACCGAACGCAGTCCAAGTTCAAGGTGACGCGGTCTATGTCGTGTAAATTCTTAGTGTGGTCCGAAAGTAGCCAACCGATCATTGTCTGTATCCAAGAGAATCACGGTCCATTCCGTGTTCGTGCCTCATGGTGTTGTAGTTTGTCTCCATCTCGCAGGTCAACTAGGGTATAGAATTAATTATTATTTTTGCATATCGATCATAGACTTATAATAGGGACAATAATATCCTAATTCATAAACTACATATATTAAGAATCCTAAGGTCGATCCCCTTATTTACATACCTTGATTTTTAGTCCAACAATCTTTTTCTTCCTTGCAATAGATCGTTCTTCTTGCTCCTCCATGGTGAACTTCTCCTTGACTTCTCCTCCTTCGCGATGAGCTTTCTTCTTGACCTCTCCTTCTCCATGATGATCTGATGTTGTAAGGAGAGAGAGAGAGAGAGAGAGAGAAAATTATGAGAAGAAAAAAGGGGTTGAGTATACATGGAAAAAAAACTCTCTAGGTTGAGTTTGTATGTGACTAGTACATTGTAGGGTAACTTGTATTGTGAATAGGAGTTCCTTGAAAATTAATTTATATAAGACTAGGAATATTAACTTGATACTAAAAATATTAGAATAATTATTTGATTTTGACTCTTATCCCTTCTCCTAATCCTAATTATATTCATATCATATATTATCTTATCTTATCACTTTTATATTATCATTTTATTATTATTTTAAATTTTTTGGGCATTACATTATAATCTTCGTAAAAATAAATTCACCCTCGAAGTTAGGTATGATATCAAAATTTTATATTTATTTTCTATCTTCCAATATAGTTTATCAAAATCAAAATAATCCAACACTCATTGATCATATGACTTGTGTTATAATATCTATCCTACATGCCTTATCATTACATCCTAATCACTACATGAAAACCATTAATAACTGTCCATCCAAACAATCTTGATACTTTTGTCTAATCCTTTTTTAATTCATGCATCTTCCCTTTATCACGGGTCAGTTTTTATCATTATCTTTCAATTATGATTGTGGTCTTAACCTCAAAAAGAATATATTCATCTAAACTCCTTGAAACTCATATGTATCAAGTTCATCCTCGAAACTTCTACAATAATTTAATCCAATTGTAATCTCAATATCTTTTTTTCTTTAAAAAAGATCACACCTATGATCATCCTCAAGGCCTTTTTAATTTACACTATCTATGAATAACCTCCTTAAGAATCAGGTTATAATGTGGCTTTCCATTTATAAACTGAAGGGCAAAATCAGAAAACAATCCAAACACTTGAGGACATATTGAAGGCTTGTTCATTAGATTGACATGATAGTTGGGATGCTCACTTATCATTAGTGGAGTCTTTATGTAACAATAGTTCTCATCCAACTACTAAGATGGCTTCATCTGAGAGTCTATATTGAAGACTTTATAGATCTCCATAATGTTGGACAAAAGTAGGTGAAAGAAAACTTCATGATCCACAACTAATGTAAGATTGTTGTAACAAGATTGACTTGATCAAGAAAACGATGTTAGAGACACAAAGTATGCAAAAGAGTTATGTCAACACTAAAATAGAAAGGAACAACTATATAATGTGGGTGAATAATATGTTGAAAACTTCATCGATAAAATGAGTAATTGTGTTTTAGCAAAAAGATAAATTGAGCCCGAGATATGTTCAACCTTTTGAAATCATTAAGAAGTAGGTGAAGTGGCATATAAGTTAGCATTACTACAGTCATATGCTATAGTCCATGATTTTTTTTTCAGTATTAATACTTAAAAGATATCATCATGATGATGCTAATGTAATAAATATATATTGAAAAATCAAATATCAGGAAAGATTTGTCTTATGAAGAACAATCCATTGAAATATGGGAACATCAAAGGAAACTTCTTTAAAACATAATAGTATCAATGGTTGAAGTTATATGGAAACATTATCAAAGATAAGAAGCTACTTGAGAACTTGAGGATGACATGAAGAAGAAATTTCAACACCTTTTCGGTGAGTACTTATCATTATGTTATACAAATTCGATGATGAATCTTATTTTAAGGGAGTAGAATATTCTCAAACCAATTAAAAAACTCATTAGCTTAAAATGCCCGAAAATTTCACTTAAGTGGGTGATGCTCTAGGTAGAAAAAGTTTAAACTAAGGACCTTTTTTTTATTTATCCCAAATCTCTCACACACAAACACATTTCTCTCTTCACATGAAGACTTCACTTCTAGGGTTTTAAGGTCATTAATTCTTTTTTTTTTTGCTGTCTAAGAAGGTGTTTGGGAGGAGCAAGTGGAGTACAAAGAAGAAGAAGAAGACATTTGAGCTTCATCAATTTCGGAGATAAAAGTATATAAGAAGAAGAAGAAATTAGGTCAACATATGTTGCATGCACGTGCAAACATTAAAAGCACATATAAATACCAGGACATATGAGTTGTGACACCACATATGAGTTGGTAACTCTGCTAAAAGGTGACATATCCATTCGAACTTTGACGACCCATTTATTGTGCTCATTTTTTTACTTTAATTACTATTCATTTAAAACTCAATTAACATTCAAACCTAACAAATTCATTAGCTTCTTAATATTCTTTAATCATGCCTCTAGCAGTCCCAAAAAAATTGATACTTATATTATTAATTCATTTTTTTATAAATTTTTTTTCCTACTAATTTTTTTTATTTTTCATATTTTAAGTTTTTCAACTTATTTCTTTATTCTTTTGTTTCTTCATTTCTTTATTCCTCAAGAAGAAAAAAATTCTCGTCTTCTCATGTACGTTTATAATTTTTATATAATTCTTTAACTGGTCATTTCATCGTAGTCTTTTCTCATATATATATATNATCATAATTGATCGTTATTATTCATTAGAAGTGCCAAAATTTTGAATGTCTATTTTCCTATAAATATTATTTAAGAATTTTATTATATTAAAAAAATTTATTTGATATTATATATATATATATATATATATATATATATATGAGTTTTTATACAATGATGACTATAAAACATGAACTTTTATTTCAACTTTAATTTATTTTAGTCTTCATATTTAAAAAAAATTGAATTCAAAATGTAAAATGAATAATCTTAATAAAATTTCAAAAGTTTTGAATATCACCTTTTACCTTTAGGTTGTAAACCCACAATAATTGGTTTCTGGCTCTATCGTTGTATGTAGAAGGGATTCAATCCCTCATTCCTTACTAAATATATGTTTTGGGGATTATAAGGACATCTTGTTCTTATAAAATAGGATAGAGAATGGTATCGAGGTTGTTTCATGTATGATGAATGTCTATATGTTTTAATGTTCTCTTATGGAATTGATATGCTACGAATCATATGATGAGTGTTATGATTATATTATATTCTTAAAATGTTTACATGAACAATTTAATTCCCTCATGCTATGAAACCCTAAAGTCAGAAAAAATATGAATTATGAATTCTAGAATGTGTATATGAACTCTAGATCATAACCTAGGACAATTCTTATGCTTAATTGAGCATGTTATGAACCCTAAAATATATGAATTATCTTATGTATGAATATCATATTGTGAATTTAGCCTATATGTGTAAAATTAGACAAGTTTGAAATGGAATCTGATTGAATTAGAGAAGAACAACAATATCAATGATGATGTGTGTTGTGATGATACCTTTAATTGCTATTGATCAAAGACCTGTTATGTTTCATGCTCTTAGAGTAGAAAATCTTGTTTGATAATTGTCATCCATCTAGACAACGAAATGCATTCAAAGTTGTAATTAGGCTGCATGATATTGTAAGAAGATGAAGTATGAAGAATTTAGTCGAGATGCATCAATTATGGAAAAAGTAGTCGAAAATGTTTTTCAGAAAGTGATATTCACTCATTAACAATAGTGTATACTTTCTAAATGGACTTCAAAGAAGAGTTGGCCTAGCTAGCAAATGTTAATGCATGGATTAATATTATTGAGACTCTTTGTGCAAAGATAATAATGGATCATATGATTACGTTAACAATGTGATCAAAGAAAATTTAAATTAATCATATGACTAAGATGTAAAGAATGGTGATTCATGTGATGTACGATGTATGGAACGTTTAATGTACATCATGCTTATGTCATACAAATGTTCTATGCTTATGTAAATCTTGAAATGATTACAATCATGATTATTATAATATGATATCATATCGAATGATGTAGATCGACCTTTATATATCTAATCGGGAGATTTTCATCTCTCATATTTTTTTATCTGTGCAAATAATGATGAGTGATGGATTTGATGATGATTTTCTCATGGCAGCTTAGTATGCACATGGATATATTTAGATTTAGTGTCTTATTTCAGTAATTTATTGTTATGTCTAGTAAATTAATTATTTAATTATATTATTAATCAAATGAGCCTAAGACTCAATGATACATGAGCCTCATGTTGGTCATAGATTTATGCCTTTACATGGTGAGATGTTAGGTGCTACTTGAATTTAATTATATTTTCACTACCATAATATGATGATATGTTTTCGCTATGATTTTATATTTATTATGTGTTATAGACTTAGTATTATATTAATACTTAGTCCGTCCATATGTTTAAATGCCTATATAAAACCGTCAAAATCCCATGCAGATAAGACTCATGGGGGCACCCATTTCTTGGATCATACACTCTATTGGGGCTGACATTGGCATCAAGGTCTTTGAAAGTGAGCGGAGAAAATGAGAATGAGTTTCACGTGGGATTACTAATTTTGACTAATTCTTATTATTTCGAGTCGGACATCTGACTACGATAAAGATGGTGAAACTTTCAACGAAAATTTTCTAAATGAGATCGCCGCAAATAATGGATGCCAAAAGCAGCATATGCACGTCGAGATGATTGAGAAAGAGTGGGTGACAGTTCATCCAAATAAACCAAATTCATACACGTTTTACTCTTCAATATATTGTTTCTCGAACACTTGTTCATCTATAACAAGTTAGCTCACAAGCATTTCTCTGTTAATCTAATGGCACGTTAGCTTTGCAAGCATGGCCATTACGCTACAATTACATGTGCTTTGTAGAGCAAGCATGGCATTGCCGCGCATCTTGTTGAAATCCTTTAGTATTAACTATCGACAGCAAGAATACTGCAGAATACTTAACAGTAAGTGCCTGTGAAAAGACAAGAGGGAATGCAATGCTTATTTCTCATAATTATGTGGAAGTCAACCTTTTACACGCCAAATGATTCTAAAATATTTTAAACTAATGTTACTATGAGCAAGGAAGGTTTCGAGTCTATTGAACATATTTCCTCCCTCTAGATACATACCAAAGAGATTCATAAAGAGCAACACATAGATCGACCAATTCTTCTCCTGAAAGCAGACATAAGGTTCATCGAGATTGCTTACACTGTCCACTGGACTGTCCCAATGTTACAGGAAACAGTGGAAATTGCACCCATCACCTTTGCCTGTGCCAAGTTACTTGGTGTTCCCTTTGTGTTTACATCTTTTAGAGCGTCGGTACCTTCTCGTTTTCTTCGATCAGCGATGACACAACATGTGTGGACATGGTCTCAGATTCCAAGATGCCCCAAGGATCAAGTCCTAGCACATTCTTGACATGCCAAACTGAGCCGCACTGATTTTTCTGTGAGCACCACCTCCCGCCGCTGCTGCTACTGCTGTTGCAATACCATGGAAGGGAGATTTGCCCTGCAGAAGATTAGCCTCAGGTAATCTATCAACGGTATCAGGTTTCCTTCCTCCTGGAAGGCAGAATGGGGAAGCTCTCATATCAAGAGAAATTTCAGTTCCCATCTTCCCTGGCAGACATGACTGTTGCAGTTTAACCAGTACACAATCCTGCTCAGCCTCTACTGGTTCTTTTTCAGTGATCTCTGATTTTCCTGTGTTTTGGAGGAAAAAGGATGATGAAGGCATTATCAATTGTGGGGGAAGCACAGAATTTCTTATTAGCCGTCTCGGGTCATATGCATCTCTTAGACTTCCGTGGTCATAAGGCAGTACAGGCCCAACAATCTTTCCAGGCCTAGCTGAAATAATGAACATACAAAACAGTTAGCAAAGGAACCAGTATCACTGCTTAGTTAAACTTATAGGAACATCACTTACCAGGCGGAACTCTTTGAGATGTTTGTGAAGCACGTGGCATACTATTTCCAGATTCTCGAGGAATTTTACATGCTTGGTCCGTCACCTGCCTATCTCTTGGCAAACCTATAGTTGTTTGATCCTTGGGAGGTGTGGACGAAGAATGAACCACTGTAGACCTGAGCAAAAGAGAAAAAAGAAAAAGAAATATGAAGATGAGATGAAGCATTCAAATAAATCAGATAACAGGAGATTGCAGTAGAATAAACCACTGTAGACCTGTGAAAAGAGAGAAAAAAGAAAAAGAAATATGAAAATGAAGTGAGGCATCCAAATAAATCAGGTCACAGGAGATTAAACATCCAACGAGGAATTAGTGTGAAATGAATGCTATTGTATAGAGATACTATCGAGGATGCAGTGCCTTTCGAAATTAGAATGGTTGTCAGTTTCCTTTCGAGACATAGATAATGTTGTACACTTTCACTCAATTGGCAACATTTCTAGTAACAGATCTTAGCGTTTCATATACATGAAACAATGAAAAGAAGAAAAAAATGAGGTAAATTGTTGAAGGTCTAGGACCAGGTGCATGAATTCTTGCCCAACATTTATTTCAGGGCATTATCTCTATATTGCCGCGGTCATCACATTTTTACTTTTGGTCTTTCCCAAAATGAAAATGATGAACAAATTTCCCTGCCACACCACCAGCATCTATCCTCCATTTTCACAATACAAATTATATAAGGAAGCACATAATTTTTTTTTCTTGCAGACTGAAAAACATTTAGTATACAGCCTTGCACAAGGCACAAAATATGATATCGTTTATCTATCTCAAGATATATGCACAAAATGAAAAGCAACATGTACTAATAAAGGAGTAAAAGAAGTTCAACTAAAGCAAAAGGAATACCTAGGAAGAGAAACATGTTTTCTATCTGGTGGAGTAACTGGACCACTTTTTCCACCATTCTCTTCAAGGTATGCAAATTGCTTCTTAAATTGATCAACAGCACTGCATCAAAGGAAGCAGGAAATCTTATATCAGAAGACAATATAGTGCAATAAAATTTGAAAGTAAAAAAAAAATCAAAAGAATAAAACCTGGGATAGAGGAAATTTGTCCTTTCAGTTCCATTAACATAGTCCTTAAGCAACTGAGGATGGTATTCCAATATCTCATGGAAGATAAGCTCCCGAATGTCCTCCTTGGTTACTCTTCGGCGTTCAAACTCAAACTCCATCTTTGTTATCGGTTGGCATGATGGCTCTCTCTCAACTTTGGAGAGACCTTTGAAATATGGATCCGCCAATGCCTAGTAAAGTAAAAAGAACCATTCTAATTTAAGAAGACAATATTATCACTGTGTTATTGAGACAACATATGTTAAAACTGTGCATGTCTTTCTAAGGATTTGAAGATTGAGGAGAAAGAAAAAGTAAAGCTGATTCAGCAACCTCTTCAGCAGTTGGCCTGTCCTTGGGATCAAATGCTAATAGCCTCTCCAAGAGCTTCAATGCCAAGGGATCTGCATTCTGAAATTTCTGGGAAAATGGTATAGGCTGTTTTTTCCTCATGGTGCTCAAATACCTCCTTGCCTTCTCATTCCTAACCTGAAAACAGAAATCAAAGCTTATAGTCCATGAATATAATTATGCACATAAAAAATGTGTGATATTTAACCATACCCGAGAAATTGTATCTAAAGAAGGAGTGCCCAGAAGATCAGTCATTAAATCTAACTGGTGAACTACATTTTTACCAGGGAACAAAGGCTTCCCTGTAAGTACCTCAGCGAAAATACAACCAATGCTCCAAATATCAATAGCAGGGGTATACTGCAATATCAGAAATTGAGTTTTAATATACTACATTGGAGAATTTCTCAGTTCAAAATATGAACACAAAGATAGGTATCCAACTCAATACAAATACCTGTAGCTATAATGATATTTCAGCCTGTAGTAGAGTTCAAATTCCTTCCTGAACAAGCATTTTTTATTATGGGCATATGGTATGTCCTTAAAAGTTCATAAAGTAATAGAATTGCGGGCATAACTAACTACGGAAACATGTAAGCTATAACAGCAGTGACTTCAGGACGCTCAAGGTTGATTTCGATATAAGAAACTAATAGAAGATATGACGCTCCAGAACATTAAGACAAAAAAAAACCACCATTACCATGTAAAAAGTTGTCTCGTGCCTTCCTCAATTACAAGAGCATTGGAAGACAAAAATTCTAGTGGGGCACCAGTTGAGCAAATCTCAGGTAAAGAAAGAGATAAAACAAAAAAAAATCACAAGAAAAAGAGAAAGCAAATGTTTATTTTCTATGCATCTTCTCATCAATACAGAACAATGATTAATTTAGTAACTTATAGAAACCATGGACGGGAGACACTAGTTGGATTGTTGCAGAATTTTCATTGTAAAATTAATACATTTAAAGGAGCACAAGGTTACCAAGATTCAGAATCAACCTTTCTTCAAAATCACTGTCCATTCAAGATAAAAAGAATTACAAGCATATAAGAGTTCTTCCATGGCTTACAAATTGCAGATATATTGAATGTCTAAGTCTTAAGTCATAGAATCACAACATGTGCAGATGGTTGATCTGATGGAAAGAAACTAGAGGATAGAAAGGACAATATATTACAACAGAGGCTCTAGAGGTTTAACTTTTCATGGCAAATAATGAAAAGGAATTCCATACACAACAGTAATTAATATGTTTCTTGACAGAAAATGTGACAAAAAAAATTCATTCCAAGAGTTTGTGAAGAAATATATATATACCTTAGAAAAGAATGATCCACATAACTCAGGGGCTCTGTACCATCTGGTTGCAACATAATCCTGTAGCATATTACTCAAGACGTTAGAACGAGGCTGACTTCCTTCTTTCAAAAGAAATAATAAATTAACAACCAAAAAGCAACTGATAAGAAGCCAATGGAAAATAAGCAAACAGGTAATTATATGTGTAACATACCGTCCAGAATATCGTTGTAGGGGTGTCATTGAATGCAACTCTTGCCAGACCGAAATCACAAATTTTGAGTTTGCAATTTGCATTTGCTAATATGTTCTTTGGCTTCAAATCACGATGATACACATTAGCTGCAACCAATAACAAATGAGATATAAAAACCTCAAAGTTAGTACATGACACCAACCACAAGCAGGTAGTTTTTATTCACCATGATAGTACAAGATTACCTGTGTGGATATATTTTAGTGCACGGAGAAGCTGATAAAGGAAAAACTGATAATGTTCTTTAGTCAAGTCATCATTGGCCTTGATGACTTGGTGAAGATCGGACTCCATGAGTTCAAAGACGACATAAATATCTTTGAAGTCTCTCTTTGATGGAGGTAACATAATGTGCTTTATCTCTACAATATCAGGATGTCGAAGAAGCCTGAGAAGTTTTATCTCACGAAGAATCCGAGTAGCATCGGATATGTGCTCAAATATATCATGTATCTTCTTGATTGCCACCTTTTCTCCTGTATGTGTATCAATTGCTGAGCAAACAACTCCATAGCTTCCTTTGCCAATCACCTCCTGAATTTTGTACCTACTGGCATCTCCATACTCACTAAAAAAGTCTACTTCTGGTGAACTCTGCAAAATGCCAATCAGTTGCAATCTTAGTGTTAAAAAATGGAACTCCACTGTACCAGCTAGACTTTTGTATCATAAACAGCGTGAATAATTAAATGGCAGGACAAAGAACAATGGTGTCATTCTGGCATTGCAATATAATTGCAATAGGTAAAGTATCTCAGTTGAATTCTTTTTAAAAACAATAGCAATGTGTTAATTGAATACAGAAGCAACTTTTTTTTTTAGACGAGAAGCAACATATGGAAACAGAACCAGAGGTTTCCCCATAATGACAAATCCTTGCTGCAGGTACGTTCAAAGTTTAATGCCTGCAGAAGATAGATTAAGACCAAAGAAATTTCTCAAATTATGAAAAGCAATTTTCAAAGGAGATATGTATGTTCAAAGTTCAAGCTTCTTTTGGATTGTTTAGTGATGGACGGATGATGATGATAGGTTGAAGATAATTAAGAAAGATTAAAAAAAAATGGATTGAGGAAGATTATTTTAATCCATGTTTGGATTACAAAGAATAGTAAGTGATAGGATATGTCAACCAATATTTCGTTTGGTAAACATATTTAAGAGATGAGATAGAAAAGGATAATTTAGCTGAAAGAGTTTTAACCCTTTGAGATATGAGCATTGGTATTCATAAAAAACAATGCTTAAAGCTAATTTTTAGTTGAATTTCGATAGTAATCATAAGCTATGATGTTACCGTGAATCTCCTACAATCTAATATACAAGTTCTTTTGTACTTGGATGGAAAAGAGGGGGCAGCTAAGTTTTCCTCCAACTGTTATAGACCGCATCAGGAAAACAATAAGATGGAGCCAAAAAAAGATATAGATGAATCCAAGGGGCTAACGGGCAGCAAAATGTTAACCGGTCTAATTCCACCAAATCGGTGGGTTGAAAATTTGGACTTCTTAAAGGAAAACTCAATCCTCTTAAACTCTTATACCACCAGAAACTTAGATTTCCAAATATTTTAGCACATCATTAATAAGCATCCTCACCCACTCTTAACCCTCAATCCAAACGAAGCCTTAATGGATCATGTTATCCAGTGAGGAAGAAAACTCAGCACAGAGAATGCTCTTAAACTCTTATACCACCACCACAAACTTAGATTGCCAAATATTTTAACACATCCATTAATAAGCATCCTCACCCACTCTTAACCTTCAATCCAAATGAAGCCTTAATGGATCATGTTATCCAGTGAGGAAGAAAACTCAGCACAGAGAATGCCCTTAAACTCTTATACCACCACAAACTTAGATTGCCAAATATTTTAACACATCCATTAATAAGCATCCTCACCCACTCTTAACCTTCAATCCAAATGAAGCCTTAATGGATCATGTTATCCAATTGAGGAAGAAAACTCAGCACAGAGAATGCTTTCAGGTGTGTTTGGTTCAACAAACATTAAGAGGAATTAAGAGGAAGGGAAGATAACAACAGGGAAGGAAAATTAGGGAAAGAAAATGAAAGAGAATGGAAGTGAAAGAATTAACTTTATTTGGATAATATGACCAAAGGAAAAAGAAGAGAAAAATATTTTTTATTGAACGAAATATATTTATATATTTAATTAAGTATGGTTAAAATTTAAAATATATTTTAAATATTTTTCCCCTCTTTTACACCATAATTCGGGATTGAAAAAAAAAATTGGAGGAGAACGAAAGGAACATTTCGCTAGTAAAAATACAACTAAACAAGATTAAACTGTTAACATCATTTTCTTTCTTCTCCTTTACTCTCCTTTCACCCTAACAAATAAGCCCTCAAAAGGAGAACTTTTTACTTGTACAGAAATAGAGAAAGGCCGAAGATCCGACTAAAAAACGTTTATTTGTAGAAAAATAGAGAAAAATCAAAGAAGAACACGAAGAAGAAGAAATACTCTGATGAAAACTCCAGGCATCAATTAACCGAAGTAAACACATCTAGAAAAGAAAGAAAAAAAACATACAGAAAAAAGATCTCAGTTACAACTAGTCACCACAATGATCCGACTTTCAACAGTATTATCTACCTAAAATAACAGATCCAAATCCTAACTCTAACATACAGGCAGAAGAACACAACACAGGACAAAGTAGAAAGAACCCCCAACCTTCTTTCGTTGATCCTGCTGCATTTTTTTCACATAGACAACCACCAAATTATACCAATCAAAGTTTCCACCTTTCTCGTCCCGCTCAACGAATCACTTCTCCTCAAGATCCAATCTTGCGCTCAAAACACCAGCAGCATTTACCCCACCTACCCACTGCTCCGGATCGAAATCTCGCCGGTCCCGGCCTCTTCCGCTCCTCCCAACAGCACAGACGAGGATCGAATCGCAACCTCTCTCACGCTGCGCCGCCGACGTGGACGCCGACCGCCGCCAACGATCACAGAATGGAGAGCCCTCGCCCCCTGGTCTCCAGAATCAGCGAAGTCTCTACCGCTGCCACCGCTTCCGGCCGCCCTCCTGCGCCGAAAGATCCCGCTTTTGCGAGCAGCAACCACCCAAGATGGAAACTTTACAGGAGCAAGCCAACAGGAACCCTAGAATTGGAGTCCACCGGCCGGAACTGGGAGAGGAGGAGGAGGAGGAGGAGGAGGAGGAGGAGAGACGAAGCAGAGAGCAGCGAGAAGAGAAATGAGGAGGAGGTCTTGTTGCCGTCTCTTGTTGACATGAATCTTGGACCGTGGGATTTGTGAGTCGATATTGCCCCCAGACGTCGAGAGTAAATATGATAAAACAGAGTGGCATTATGGGTAAATAATCAGGATTATTTGGGGTATTTATACAATCAGGTGTTGCTGAGATCTTTCTTTGCTTCATCATTTTTTTTTTACCGTTATGGAAATGGGATGAGAGCCAAATTTGTTTCGCTTTTTGGAAAATTTTGAAATGTTCAAACTCTATTTTTCTTTCTTGTTTTCCATTTAATTAATTATCTTTTTAAAACAAAAAACAGAAATATTCAAAGTTCAACTCAGCAAGTAATTGATATTTCACCTGCTGTTTCTGTTTGCTTAATATTTTTTTGTTTAAAATAGTTTGAATCAATCATTTCATTCGAGTGCTCCGTTGGGTATCATTATCTGGTCAAATCATATTTTATTCATATTTTTTATTTAATTATTTTTTTTATTTATAAAAAAGGACTCGTAACTTGATAAAAAAAATCAAATATTAAAAATAAAGGGGTATTAAGTCTACGAGTAGAAATTTGAGATCTGAATTATTACACCGCATCCTTAAAAAATATACATTAATTAATTAATTGATGTCAACACGATATCGTCCTACCTAATAATATAAATATGTTTTAAAAGATAAGGATTATGTTTAGCAGATTTATCACATTCAACAAAGGCGTTTACTGCATTCTTAATATTACCTTATAATCTATATTATTTGACAGAAAAATTATCGCCTATTAAATTATCAGTAATGTGTATTACCTTATTTACTATATATAAGTAATCTAAGTAGTAATTCAGATTATCATATTTATTTATATACATAATTACTAAATAATATATATTATTTTACCAAAATATCTTTCATAAATATTATTAACTTAAAAATTTTATATTATTGAATTAAAATTTATCAACTTAAATTATAAACTCATAAATTAATGGATTTAAGTAATTAATACCCTTCAAATTAAAATAATAATAAAATAATCTTTATAATTAATAATAATAATTTATAAAATATTAATTTAATTAATAATACTTATAAATAATAATTAGTGCTATATTTTAATTCATAATATGATCATAATAATATAATATTATTTAAATAATATTTATTATGGTCATTAATTTATAATTATTATTATTATTATTATGAGTATTATTATTATTATTATTATTATTATTATTATTATTATTATTATTATTATTATTATTATTATTATTATTATTATTATTATTATTATTATTATTATTATTATTATTATTATTATTATTATTATTGTTGTTGTTGTTGTTGTTGTTGTTATTACTACTATTATTATTATTTGTGTTGTTGTTATTATTATATGATGATTTATTATTGTGTTATGCTTTATTTATAGAAGATTTAAAAGGGCGAATATGGAAACTAATATAAATATGATTATCACTTGGGTGGTAATCTGGATAGACACCCTTCCCCCCTCTTAGATAATATAGATTACCATTTCATAAGCGATCCACATTGCTAGGCAATCCAGATTGTCTACGAATTATAATAAATAAACAGGATAATCTGGTGGGTCCATGTAATTTTTAATTTAGATTATCAGTAATCTACAAAGATTATCGGAATGAAAATACCTCCTAAATTACCCAATATCTCATAACAATCAATTGATAAGTCAAGATATATTAGTATAGATTATAGATGAAAATGAGGAAAAAACATTGATTTTTTTCTAAATGATTATTACTATCATGAACAAAAATTATTTATGTATTCAAAATGATTAAAGAGGTTGTATAGGATCATTAAGATGTAAAATCTTTCAGATCTTACACACAAATTTCTCAAAGTAAGATTATATAAGTTATGCAATTTAAAATGATCTTATCCGGATAAATCTTAACATCATCATCATCATTATTATTATTGTTGTTACTTGATTGAATTAAGATTTAAGAGACAGGAACGAGTTAATAATATTTTACACCCTAATCGAATTAACTTGATATTAATTGTCCTTCTTACAATAAAATGTAAAAGTAGCACCTATAATTATGAAGATTTTTTATGAATGTTTCCATTAGACATTATAAGGAGAAGATTTACTTTTTATTGCACAAATGTTGATGAGAATTTTTATTGTCGCCAACTCAATATCTTTTTTTTATATATATTTTTTAGTCGCCAACTCAATATCAAGAGGCGACATCATCGTCTAATATGCATGTCAAAGAACACATTATTGAAGTTAATTTGGATCATTATAATTTTGATTAATATGATGTCGTCTCGAATCTTATTATCGAATTATAGCAGACGAGGACTCTTACCAAAAAAAAATTATGTTCATAAAAATCGAACCTAAAATTCGTTTAAGCTGTAAGTAATTAATCATCACTCCTGATTGGTTATTGTCACTTCAAAATGCATATACTATAAAAACAACAAAACTCTTTGTTTTTCATTAGTGACTGACAGGGTTTTCAGCCTTGTTGATAAAATAAAATGACTATATATTTAGTTGCCATAGTGTTACGATATTAACTAATCGAGTAGCAAAAAAATAATAAAGACGCGTTGGGACTCACGAGGTTAGTAAATATTGACTATGTTATTTAAAATATTATATTAAATTTTAACAGTTGGGATGAAAAGTATTAAAACTTTTGAAAAAATGTATGTTTGCGTCGGTGAGTAAACTGCATGATTTTTTAACTGAAATTAGGCAGAATTTTAGTTTCAAAATCACGGAGCATATTGATTGCGTAACCTCAAAATAACATATTTTTCAAGAAAGAAGCTTCAAATTTAGTTATGAATAATTATCTCACTTTTATCCTCCATAGACTCTTTTTATTTACCGTCATAAAAGTGTAATATATTTTCACAAAAGAAATTAATCATTTATCTCTATTTAACTATCAAAACTTCCCAATTTACTCCATGGTTAGATTTTATGTTAACTTTTCAATTATAATTTGGCTTTAATAAAAAATCTAGAAATAAGTATTGACCATGTAAAAGTAAAAGATATGAAGATATGTTATTTTATTTCTAAACTCTACTTTTTGTGTTTCTATTAATTAATATTTTCAAGAAAAACTTATTTAGGTGCAGAAATATTCAAAGTTCAGTTCAGCAAGTAATTGATATTTCACCTGCTGTTTCTTTTTTGCTTTTTTTCTTAATAGTTTGGACCAATCATTTCATTTGAGTGCTCCATTGGGTACTATTTAGTCAAATCATATTTTATTCGTGTTTTTCAGTTAATTCATCTTCATGATTTTATGTTGGTAAAGGAAGATAACAATTAAAGTGAAATAAGAGAAAATCATAGCAACTAGTGTAGGCATTAATATATTTGTTAGCCTTTTTTTTTAAAGAAACGCGGTTTATATATTCATATATGGTGAGTAGTACCCATCATTAGCATTGCAACAACTTATAAAATAAATAATACAGACGAAAATTGGCTGGCTTCATTGAATTAAGAGATGGGACGAAGCAGTTAATTGTCCATATTAAAAATAATAATAAATATTCTATACAAGATTGTTAAGTTCTCTACTGCGATTGTATCATAATTAATTATTTTTCTGATTTTACGATCCAAGTTATAATTTTTTTCTAAAATCTTCCACAAATGTTACACAATTTTTTTTTTAAATTCAATTCTTCGTCCTTAGGATTCTGAGCAATCTTAATAGCTTTAATTTTATACCTCACATCAAATTACTTGGATATACTATGAACCGCATCGTAGAAGTAGTTATCAATGTGATCGATCTTATAAATTGGATGATTCGAACTAATCTAATTTTAATTGGGTCGAATCGCTAGTTAGGTCAGACCCGAATTGACCCGATCATTAATGAGTCTTGCACATATTTTAATTTTTCAAATTCGATCAACTTGAACCAACCTGATGATCCGAACTTTTATATATGTTTTATTAAATTTGAAATAATTTGTTATTGATAAAAATGTCGTATTACTTTAACATTAAAATATATTAAAAAATTATACTTTATATCCTTTAAAAATATTATAACTTTTTGAAAAAATATATTTCTTTTTTTAAAAAATATAATTAATGTTAAATATTATAAAAATAATAACTAAAAATATAACAAAATTAATTGGGTAAAATAATGATCCAATTTGATTCAACTCGATCTAATGAAGATTGAGTTGGATTAGATTCGATGACTAATTTGTCATCAATCCGACTCAATCCATCTTGAACAAAATTAATCGAGTTGGATCATTAGTCATCAACACGACTCAACCCACCCGAATAAAATTAATCAAGTTGGATCGAAATTGAAATCGAATCGGATCAAATCCGGCCTATGAACACCCCTACCTCATTGATCATATTGGATAATAAAAAACAAAATCAGCACATAATTTTACACAACAACCTACATATTTTTAACTTTTAGTGGATGTTTATGTTAAATATAACAAGTATAAGCTTTAACTATAATGTCCTTAAAAACTATTTTAAATACTCAGTCGGATAATACTTGAAAATATTACTCATGCATAACTAACTAGACTTCTAACTTTTTTTAGTCAACGTCATAAACTAACTATTACATTATTATTGATTATTAAAACTAATTTGACTCAGTTCATGTCATATGCAATCTTTTTGTCATCATAAACTTGCTCATCGTCCTCGTCATATCAGCATCTATGTCTGATTATTTGTAGGACCCAGATATATAGAAGAAAATTCTCTGTGAGTTAACACAGGCTCATATAGGATAAATAAAAAATAAAAGAAAGATAATCATGCTAAGAAATATTTGCATATAAAAGCATATCATCAAATATAATATATGAATAAAAGTATTTAAAACATCAATCATATTATATTGCTTTTCATTCAATGGTTTTTTATGTATCTTTCTTTTTGCTTTGAACATTTCTTGTTCTCTTATTTTTTTTTTCTTTGCTTTCATCTTTGCATCATTGTTTTTCTTTCATTCATCTTTCTTTGTTTTTCTTTATTTCATATTTCTTTTTTCACTTTTCTTTCTTTCTTATAAGTTATTTATTTAACTTCTTCCATCTTTGATCTTTTGATCATGTGAAGAGCTCTTCATTTTTTTAAGGAAACTTCATGGCACTTATATGTATCTTCGTTAATGGTTGTACACATCACGATAGCCCTCTTTTTGTGGGATCAGAATTCTCTTTTGATTGAATTCTTGAATTCGTTGCACAAGGTGGAGAGTCATGTAAAATAGGAGTTGCTAAGTATTTTGTGTTCACCATCGTAGGGTTTCGTTGTATTATCTTCAGTACACCCCTTTACCCTACCTTCACTTTTGTTCTTTTCTCCCTTGACAATCAATATACATGAAGATTCATATTTTTCGTCTATTATCTTACTTCTTTTAATCTTTCTTTAGGTTTAAACTTTCATTAACCATTCATAGTATATCAATCAGATAAAATTCATATAACATTTTTTTCTTTCGGAATACGGGTCGTGACAAAGAGCGACACAGGTCGTTTTCGTCAAACATCAAACATTTATTATAACGGTCTTTCGGAACACGACCTCTGCCAGGATGTGACACGATCCGTGTCCTTCATATACCGTGTTTATCATCTTTTCACCCTTCGCACACGTCCTTTTTTTAATCTAATGAGGTCTATTTAGCACATGTGTCGTCGCTTTTGGCGAGATGGTGTAGTCCGCTTGACAACGCAGCCCTTGTTCGCAATTTATCTATCTCAAAGTGTGGTCCATTTTGGATTAAAGTGCATCCAATTTTGTGTGTAAAATTACATTATTTTAAGATTTTCTATCCTTGAATCTGGTTCAATTTGGGTGACAGGTCATCGTTCGTTCCTAGGTTTAATCCAGCTTGATTTAGTGGAACATAGTCGATTAGGATTTCATGTTCTTTTGCTGCCAGAATACAGTCTGGGTGCAGGAAGGATGTGGTCCGCGCATGGAATTAGGGTTTCTTCAAGCCGCGCCGAAACACAGCCCACAACAGAACACAACCTATGTCGGCACATTATGTGTTCTTCATCTGGACACGGTCCACGTTAATGCGACCCACTCCGTGTGTGGATGTCAATAGGTACTTCAAATAGGTCAATGCGGCCCGTGTCCGACCATCTGTGTGTTTGTCTTTATTATTTTAACATTCTTTTCGGGTTAAAAAAATCATGAGACTTCATTCAAAAATTGGAGTATTAGTAGGGTGTTCGCACCTCATAAAATCTATATTTAACTTTTCATGTAATGTAGGGAGAATTATTATTATTCCTCTAATTCCATAAACTATTACAACCAAGTAAAAAATAAATCCATATCCTTCTACTAATCCTAAGAGTCCCCTTACATACCTCGTTTAGTGATCCTAAGAATTTTCTCTCGTTCTTCGTGATCCATCAAGCGTGCCCATGTTCCTCCTTCTTATACTCCTAAATATACTCCTTTGGTACGAGGTCAAAAAGAAGAAAAGAGAAAAGACAAATAATTTTCATTTTACCCGATGGTCTTGGGGAAGAAGGGGAGGAGAGAAGGGAGAGGGGAAGGAAGTTGTTGACAACCGAGAGAAAATATGAAGGCTTTGGAGATGCCTAGGGATATTAATAAGGGTAGATCTAGGGTTTTGAGTTGCGATTTAATTTAAATTTAATTACATTTAAATATTGATCGTCCATCGGGTAAGAGGAAAATGAATCGTGTCCGGATCGGACACGGTCTGTTTCGTTCATATTTTTTTATAAAGCGGGGTATTACGTTAACTCTTTTATTGGGCAAAAGTTCAATGCTATTAACTAATCAAGTGGCAAGAAAATAATAAAGACGTGTTTGATCTTACGGGATGACTGATTTAAACATAAAAAAGTAGAATAATAATTATTAAAATATTTTAAAATTCATTTACCAATATCATAATATATGTATTGAGAGAGAGGAAAGTGAGAGGGAAATGGAAGGAGAGGTAGTTAATTCACAACGATTATCATGTTTAGCCATGTTTTCATTTTCTAAAGCACTTGTTAAACTTTCTTGTAAAATCCTACTTTTTTGCTAAAGAAGAAAAAACAACTTTTGATTTTGTCTAGGGTTAATCTTAGCTTATTTTGAAACTTATATAAATATAGGAAAGAGAGAAAAATTGGATGTAAGATATGAGGAGAAAGATAGATAAAATAAAAAAGAATGATAGATTGCAAAAGGGTAAATAAAATAGAAAATATATAATAAAGAAGATATAACAGCAAACTAAATTAAATTTGAATATATTATTTATTCTTTATCCAAAAAAATATTATTTTATACATTTTCCACGTACTTTTACTATTTAATTCATCTTAAAAATAAAATAAATTTAAAAAAGTTCAAATAAACAATCTACTTAATATCTAATTTTACTTAAATGAATAATTTATTCTTTTAATATCTTTCATGCTACAAGCGAATACTAACTAATTAACTTTTTATTGGACAAATGTTTACAAAGCTTGGCCAAAGATTGGAAAAGTTCGATTGTCGATGTTTTTTTTTACTTACTAATTTTTTTTATACGAGCGGGCCTCCGATATTCAATTCTGCGTTTATTTTTTTTTCTGACAAATGGCAATGAAGGATATAAATAAAATTAGATAAATAAAAGGAAAAAAAACGGAAAAATAATGTTTTTTTCTATTGCGTATTTTTAGTTTACATGAAGAAGCGTGGACTAAGGAAACGCTTACAGAATTAATTAGAAGAGAAGAAGAAAATTGGTAAGAGAATGTTATAATATATCTAAAATATATAATTATAAAGTGAAATCAAAATAAGACAATAATATATCTACTGAAGAAATTTATTAAATATAGAAACTATATATTTAATATGTGCTTAAATGATAAATAAAATATTAAGTAAGAAATATGAATAAAACATTATTTCTTTCAAAATTTTCCAATTCATAATTACACTTATTTAATATGCTATCACATCTCAAACTTTCAGCTCCCACGTACAACTATCCAAACATAAAAAAGATCAACTCCGGATTTTAGAAATAAAAATATAATGAAAACTTAAGAACTGACAATATTAAGTTTCAAATTCCACATTTAGAAAGCACTTATTAAGTATTTATAAGCAATAAATAATAGTAAATAAAAAATATTAGTAAGTTTAATAAAATTTAAAATAATATACATTTAAAAAAAAATCGCATCTCAAATGTAATTTTAATAAGTTTAAAAAATAATAGTTCAATAATAAAAAAACATTTAAATAAAACATTAGTTAAAAAGAGAAATTAGCAGATAAAATGCAAAGTAAAAAAATATTTATTTTTATAATGAATTACTAAGTCCAATAAAAAATACAATATCAAAATAGATAGATTCAAAATGTCAAATAAAAGTTAAAAAATATTATAATAAACTATAACAAATAAAGTTAAAATAAAAATAATTTAAAATATTAACATAATATTAAATATAATATTATTTAGGGTTTAATGCATATTAAGTAGGGATATTGAGCACAATCTTAACCATCGATGAATCACAAAATTGATAAAATTATGAATCATAAAATCAACTATTGATTCCACTTAAACCCTATTTTTTATGATAAAAAACTATGTGCACAATAAAATATTTAATGTTTATAATAAATGATCATTTTATTTTAGTTAATAATCTGCCTCACATTTTTCTAAATTTCGATCAAAGAACTTACTGCATTTTTTAATTAAAAAAAGTAACTTTCATAAATATAAATAAATTATCATAAACTTTTTACTTATTATCACTTATCTTTTGAATTACGAATTACATCAAATCAAGTTATTTTTTAAACATGACAAAATTTATGGGGATTAAGGACAGACCCATAAATCATCGCCTCAAACTATAATATTTTTTTTCAAATAATCAATAAAAACAGGTATAATTATTTAATAATGGTAACTCTTGATTTAGATAGTGTTAAAAACATATGTGGGGGGGGACTTCATTATGAAATCCAAAAGTAGAACATATATTATAACTATAAAGCTTTAACATTAGTTTTTCATCCTACTTAAAAAAAAATTACAAGAAAATATTTTTTTTTGTTCATGTAATATTTTGAATTTTATTTAGGCAGTGACAATTTTCTCGAACACAAGGTGATAATAGAAGAAAATAATAATAATAATAAGAGATAAATACGTGGATGTTGTGAGCCGAGACTGAACCATATGTACACCTCTACAATATGCCCACATATTTTTCTTATTAAGATTCTATATATATATATATATATATATCGTGTTTAGTATTTACTATTATTTATATGGTCGCAGTACTCCACGCATGAATCAAACGAACTTATCTACAACGCCTCCTTTTTCAAATATTCACAAGATGTCATCAAAGTTCTCTCCAAGGAAAATACAAATCAGCAAACGTGACAGTCTAATCAATTTGAAAAAAAGGAAAGAAATATTCCAAATGATAAATTCAACGATTGTATAAAATAGCGAGAAACTTTCATGTGATTCTTCTCTAATATAAAGTTAAATATTAATTATAAATCAATTTGGAGTGTCAAATCTCATAAAAACTTATTTTATTTTATATATGTGGTTATATTTAAAAGTATTATTTATGTTAGAGCATATATATGCATTTAGTCAACTGTGACAAAATCTAAGAAATTTAGTACCACACAATTGACATTTTCATTTTTTATATTATTATTCAAATCGAATGACTGACTTCATCAATTTGCCACATCATTGCTAGTAGTTTTTTTAAAAAGAAAAAGAAGGGCTTTGACCCTTATTAAAAAAGAACAACAGACTTTTCTTGGCCTCATAAACATGTATGTGAGCGACAAAATAGTAAATACAACCATATAGCATGTTGTCACCACATAAAGCACCCGTCCTTAAGAATATATTGTGTTTATGGCATGTCATAATTTTCTCCCCTTTTTTTTCGCGAAGTTCCATGAAGAGTTCGATGAAAATATCATGTCTGCATCTTGGTTGCATCAATTAAACGGAGGAATTAGATAGAACCACTATGTGTAGTGTAACGCCCTGCGAGCGCGCACCACACGTGTACGAATCGATATTCGACACGCGTCGAGGAGACTTCCGAGGCGGTACGAGAAAACAATAAATTATAACAGCGGAAGACGATAAATTACAGCAATAGTGCACAGCGGAAACGATCAATTATCAAGATACATTAGTCATAAGAATACATAGGTTAACTTACAACATCCAAGCCCATGGCTTATACATAGTCTTGAGCTCATAACTCGTACAACAGACTCAATACATGCTGAACATAAGCAAAAAGGCCTACTAATTGGCCATACAACATATTAAACTCGATAGTTAACGTGTGCCATGTGCAATCTTCACGTCAAGAGCAGCACCACCACCCATACCTAGGTCTGTCGGCCTGCAGGATCCAATGCAGGGGCAGAACCCGTGAGCTTTCGCCCAGTAT
>LTAE01004263.1:11393-29644 GCA_001647135.1 Pontederia paniculata | reverse complement strand
ATATATATATATATATATATATATATATATTAAAATAAAATTATAACTAAAACTTCAAACAGGAAACTGTCAAAAACTTTGCATAAATAAAAAAGATAATAAGGATTTAAGCCCATTATCAACCTTTTCAGACGAAGATAGTTACCGCTTGTTTCTAACTTTATGAACCTGTTATAAATCAAGAAAGCAGAAAAAAAAGAAAAATAGGACATTAGTAGCTAGATTTCACAGTTATATCCTATATAAACTGATTTGCTCTTTGAAAACCATAAAAGTCTGAAAATAAAAACACATCTCCTCACATATACTAATAGATATTCGATATGTATTCAAAATAGTCCCTGAAATGATATGAGACAACCAGAGTTCATTTGACTGTTGACTCTTTGTCAACACACATGAAACTAAAAGCAAAAGACAATGGCATGGGTCAATATAAGGGGAAAAATCAATATAATACATATATGATCACAATATAGATAAGATCAGCGAAGACAATAAACTTAGATCATGAATTTGACATAATCATTTATAATCACACTTGACACAACATAAGTGACCTAGTTCATAAAGATGATTTTATATACATAAATTGTCTAAAAGCTTATACATATTTTTTTAGAAACATAACTTGACTCTAAAGATCATAACTCATTCATGTGCCAATAGCCATCAAGAGTAGAAAATCATCATTAATGTCATTAATCTTGTAGCGAATATAAGAAGAGAGAGAGAGTGTGTGTGAGAGAGAAGTTTGAACACTGAAAAAGATACGAGATTTACGAGGTTCACTTTTAACTGGGCTACGTCCTCGGATGGCGGCTGAGTAATTTCTTTGATGGGAAAACAATAGATGATTACAAGATACTGAATAACTAGGTTTTGGGAGCTCCGCCCTCGAGCCCTCTTAGGGGGATCCCCCCTCATGCTCGTTGACCAGGTAGTGAGACCCCTGTATGGGACGGGCGACTTTGTCGCCCCAATTATTCGAGCGGTTGTGATGTACTGGGGGACATGTAGAGTTGATCAATGGGTTAAGATTCAAGGCATTATCAATAAATCTCATCTACAAAATTCAAAGTAGGGAACCTTATATAAATATTGAATAATTGATGAATCATCTCATCCTTATATGTCATGCATATAGTAATAAAAGCATAAAGCATACAATAGAACATTTATGTTGATGAATTAGCTTTAAGTTAATCCTTCATTCTATTTCCTTTCTTATTAAGAGAAAATGAAGGTGTTTTCTACTTAACTAGGTAACTTTGTGTTACCTAACTTTCTAATCATATGATGTTAAATTTATGATGAATAATAAATTTTATCTCTTCTAATTTTTTTTCTTTTTCCATCATAATTTTAACATTCTATGGTTAAAAAGTTAGGTAACATGGTGTTACCTACTTAAATAGATAACTTCTTCATTGAACCCTTCTTATTTTATTTGAGTATTATTCATATAATGCATCTAGATTTTGATAATTTTAACTAGCATTATCAATATAATCGCCATATGACATCAATGTCTTATTTGCCACTAACTTCCAATGCAAACAATTTTTGTGGCTTAACATTACATGACATTCTTCAATTTCAAATTTTTATCATGTGAAAAAAACTTTGAGTTAATTTAACTTCAAAAGTCGTCATCGTGGTCATATCATTTTATTATCTTATTTTGAGTAAGAGTGATTGTGCACAACAACTTATTTCGATTGGTCAGGTTAGAGATGTGCCTTTTGGACTTCCCTTCCACCTACTTTCGACTTCCAAGATCTTAACCTAAGAAGTGTACACCTGTGAGAATTGGATGACAAGTGCTACTCCCCCTTTATTTAACACATAAACAATACTTAATTCAATATATTTTTTATTAAAGTACATCAAGCAGCAATACAAGTATAACATGGTTCATCTTTTAACCTTAGTTATGTTGAACATTCTTCTAAGTCATCATGATACATCATATCAATTTCATTATAAGAAAATAATTAATAATACCTACTATATTGATCATAAGTAAACAATTAGAGAACATAACATGCTTTATTTAATTATAAACACGGTAAATATTTAAACATTTCAAAATCTAAATTAAGAATCTTAAAATCCACTCAGACTAATTGAATTTTCTCTTCGGCCAACTGAGGTGTGTTCAGTCAATTGTTCTATTGACGCGATGCTAGGAATGTGGCACTTCCTCAACGGTCATATCATTGAATGACCTTTCGGATGATCGAGATTGATTTGTGTGATGGGTTGACTAACCTGTTGGGGATTCATCCTGATGAGGACAATCCAATTAGTTTAGTTTAGGAGATTAAGTTTAGTTTTATCTTCTATCTTATCTTAGGTTTATCTTCTTGGATTAGGATTAATTTTTATTTTTTAAGTTGAACTCTTGTATTATAAATAGTCTTTTCTGATCAATAAAAAAAAGAGTTCTCGATCGTGAGTTCTTCAAATTCCTTTATGCTCTATTTTTTTCTCTTATCTTTGTTCTTTCTCTGCTAAGTCGCCGCCTCCGCCACTCTCATAATCTCTTGGGCACAACAGTGGTATCAAAGCCACAGTTTTGAGAGTCCCTGCTTCGGCGGTCGGCATCGGCGCTGCCATCCCCGACGCACGGGAGGCAGCACCGGAGTTGTTCTCAGTGTTGCTGCAGCAAGGGCAACGCCAGAGGCAGCAATGGGTGCAATGAGTTGGCCGAAGAATGAGGTGCATAAGGCTTGGAGGAGGACTGGAACAAGCAGCATTGTTGGAGCAATGATTGTGTCTGCTGAAGAGTTTCTTTTTCCTTTTGCAGGAGCGATTGATGATCCAAACGGAGGTGCAACTAAGGGAGAAAGAAGGAAACATCATCCGAATCAGTGATGAGCACAGCGTCGAGGAGGACGACAAGACTGAAATGTGGCATCGCGTCGAAAGGAGCAGTGGCACGTTTCTGCAGCGACGCCAGGGGAGATCGAAGGATGCATGGTTTCCGCACTCATGGGTGATCACCCAAACGCTCGTGAGGACACAATAGCCCCCAGGTGGCGAGGCACAATAGCAGGGAAGACTGCAACTGGATTTTTAGCAAGGAAGAAGCCTAGGACGGGTGTGGTTGCAGCAGCTTGGACTACATGCTGACATTGACGGGCTGCTCGAGCAGAAGGGAGAAGGATATCCCCCTCGAGCAGAGGAGCAAGAGAAGAGTTGAGAGAGAAATACATCTCTCTCGGGCAGAGGCACATGAAAAAGGAAGAGCGTCAACATATCCTATGGAACGTCGAGGTCACGAAGAAGCGCGAGGAGCGGGGTGCTCTGGGTGTCGGAAGTTCTTTGTGTTGGCAGGTTCTAACAAGAACAGAGTGCTCTCAAGGTCTGAGGCGAAGACCGTAACGAACGATTGACCGCGATGACAAGTTCCTCTCTAGTTTTGAAGTGACGTCAGGATTAAGGGAGAGTATGTTGGGGATTAATCCTGATGAGGATAATCCAATAATTTAGTTCAAGAAATTAAGTTTAGTTTTATCTTAGGTTTATTTTCTTGGATTAGAATTAATTTTTAACTTCTAAGTTGAACTCTTGTATTATAAATAGTCTTTTTTATCAATAAAAAAAGAGAGTTCTCGATTGTGAGTTTTTCAAATTCCTTTATCCTCTATTTTTTTCTCTTGCCTCTATTCTTTCTCTGCTAAGTCGCCGCCTTCGTCGCTCCCATCATCTCCTGTGCACAACATAACCCTTGAAGAATTTTGACATTTCATAATTAGATTTAATGTTTTCTCCTAAATTTTTCTCATATTTTTTTCATTCATTAGGTTTACTAGCATAATAATTCATAAGCATAAAAATAATAAATAATATAGCATCAACATACCTATCATAACATATAATTCATGAATAACTTATAACTCGAAACATGAACTTTAGCACTGTCCTTAGTTCATCCTTCTCCATAATACAAGATCTTAATTGCACATGAAACACGACATTGAAGAAAAAAGTACCCTCTACATGTTTTAATGTGTTCCTTTTCCTTGATCCCTTCTCCTTCTTCCTTAATCAAACAACCCCTCTTGTTATTTTCCTTTCTTTGTTGAAAATTCAACAATACAGTGAGATTGAATTGGTTTTCCTTGGCACTTGGTGACACAAACTAAGTGAATGAAGGGTGATTTTTGGATGAGAAACAAAAGGCACTAAACAATGAGGTTTTATAATATTGGTGAGTGGATTTTCGGATCAAATAGGGGAGCAATAAAGTGGGTAAATGAGTCCCACCATTTTATTTTGGTGTTTGGTATTACAATGTATTCACCACTAATGAACATTAAAAATTAAAACACATTGACCAACGTTCCCTGCAATGTAACTTTGAGTTGGTTGACAAAGGAGTTAAATCTTAAGTTTTTTATTAGTAGCAAATAAATATGTAATGTTTTACACATTGAACCACACATCGATTGCTCTTATTAAATAAACTAAGAGACTTAAGAATCTTAATAATGTGATTAATTGCATGCAAGTACAAGTGTAAGAAGTTATTACATGTTTGACTGCAAAATGGCCCAATCCTACAAATGAGTTAACTAGAACTTGTAAGAAGTCTTCGTTGGGAAAAGACTGAACAATATTTGCGAAATTATCTTTTTTCCCTTAATGCATAAATTTAAATGGGGTGATGATAATAATAAACAGAATTAAATCAGACCAGAAAAAGGAAAACCTCTCAAGGTGAGAGGAAAAAAACACGGGAGCGAGTAACAAATCTTCCACTATGAAAAACAACAGGATACAAAGTTTCTTCTCTAATCTCAGCAGAGGAATACATAAATAAAAGCCTCAAGAAATAATCTTAGATCTTGCAGAATAATCTCTTCGGAAATTGGGATAGAAATAAGAAGGATCTCTCCGAAATATCTGAGATTGATGAGAAGGCTGTAGAGAATCTATGTCTGAAGTTTCGTTGAAAACAGATTAGAACTCACCTCCAAACGGACACCAAAAGATTTTCTCTCTCCTCTCTATTTTCTCTCTCCTCCTCGGCGGAAGTGCGTGAGCGGCGGCAGATAATTTTCTTTTCTTCTTGCGCGTCGACCTAACAACCTCTCCTCTCTCTTCCTTATATAATTTTTTCACGTATTGGAGTTGGAGTCAAACTCCTATTCTTTTTTTTCTTTGTCGGGCCCGCATATTAATAATGTCCAACAAACTACCCCTTCTTAATTATGCGGAGGGCTCCAACAAACCTGCATGTTCCCTGCAAAATACAGTCTTCTCTCTAAGTAGAGGCTTAGTCGTCATATCTGACACATTCTTGTCAGTATGGATCTTTTGAAGATAGAATCTCTTCTTTTTTATCTCATCACGAATCCAGTGATAACGCACATGAATATGCTTAGTTTTAGAATGAAAACTAGAATGCTTACTCAGATGTATATCACTCTGATTATCACAGTGAATATTATAGTCCTTCTGCTTTAGGCCCAAGTCTTCCAAAAATTACTTTATCCACAGAACTTCTCTGCATGCTTCAGTAGTTGCGATATATTTTACCTCAGTTGTTGATAGTGCAACTCACTTCTGTAACTTGGACTGCCATGAGACTGCTGCTCCTGCAAATATCATCAAGTAATCAGAAGTAGACTTTCTACTATCCACATTATCTGCCATGTCAGTGTCAGTATAGCCCTCTAGTATTGGATCAAAGTCACCAAAACATGAACAAACTTTAAAAGTGCCTTGAAGATATCTGAGAATCCGCTTAACTGCATCACAATGCTCTCTACCAGAATTTGATAGGAATCGACTGACCACACCAACTGCATATGCTAAGTTTGGCCTTGAGCAAACCATTGCATATATCAGACTACCAACTGCAGATGCATATGGTACATACTTCATCTTTTGTTTCTCAACATTATTTCTTGGATACTATCTAGAACTCAATTTGAAGTGACTTGCAAGTGGCGATGAAACTGCTTTGGCATTCTTCATATTGAATCTCTCCAAGGCTTTCTCAATGTACTTCTCTTGGGATAATCATAATTTGTGTTGCTCTCTAACACGAGTGATCCTCATGCCAAGGATGTGTTTTTCTACCCCCTAGGTCTTTCATGGAAAAGCATTGACTCAACTCCTGTTTTAGTTTATCAATCTTACTTTTTATCACGACCTACAATAAGTATGTCATCAACATATAGAAACAGAATAATAAATCATCATGTGAAAAATACTTCACGAAGACACAATGATCTGTATTTGTCTTATTGTATCATTGTTGCATCATGAATGACTCAAACTTCATGTACCACTAACGAGGTGTTTGTTTGAGTCCATATAAGTTTTTCTGCAATTTACATACCAGATGTTCCTTTCATTTCACCTGGAACCCTTCTGATTGCTCCATGTAAATTTCCCAAGTCACTATGGAGAAAAGTTGTCTTGACATCAAGTTGCTCAACTTCTAAGTTCTTGCTGGCAGCTAATCCAAGAACTACACGAATTGATGACATCTTAACCACTGGTGAGAATATCTCATCAAAGTCCACCCCTTCCTTCTGATTGAATCTCTTGACAACTAATCTTGCCTTGTATCTTGGGTGTGGATTATTTTCTTCACTTTTCAGTCAAAATACCCATTTATTATTGAGTGTTCTTTTACCTTTAGGAAGCTTCACCAGTTTATATGTGTTGTTCTTATGCAGAGATTGCATCTCCTCCTGCATGGCTTTCATCCACTCAGTTTTCTACTCATGTGACAAGACTTCTTGATAACATTCAGGTTCTCCCCCTTCAGTTAATAATGCATACTCAGTTGGAGGATACCGCTTTAATTCTTGTCTTTCTCTTGTCGATCTTCTCACTTGAGGCTCTGGCTTTGGTGCATCTTGCTCAATAAGTTGCTCCACATCATCATCAGCTTGACTATCTGAAGGTGCATCTTAATCATCTGAATCAGTATCATCTCTATTGTCATCTTGATCAGTTTATGAAACTGTGTCAACTTCCCTTAGTGCTTCAACTGAACTCGGTTCAGCTAGATAATCTTTGAACAATATTGGCTCTTTATCTTTTGATAGATTTTCAATTGTCTGGTGTTTCAAGAACACTACATATCTACTTTTGACAACTTTTCTGTCAACAGGATCCCACAGTCTAGAGCCAAATTCTCCATCTCCATACCCGAGTAAGATACACTTTTTTTGTCTTGCTGTCAAGTTTTGATCTCTCATCTTTTGGGATGTGAACAAAAGCTCTACAACCAAACACTTTAAGATGTTTGTATGAAACATTCTTCCCTATCCAAACTTTCATATGAATACCACCATCCAGAGGTGTTGATGGTGAATGATTGATTAGATCAACCGCAATAATCAATGCTTCACCCCAAAAGCCTTTCGATAGCTTAGCATGTAGAAGCATATATCTGACACGTTCCTTAATTGTTTTGTTCATTCTCTCAGCCACGCCATTTTGCTGAGGAGTCTTGGAAACTGTCTTCTCAAGTCTAATGTCGAAGGAATTGCAATACTCTTCAAATGAACCTCTGTATTCGCCACCATTGTTTGCGCGAATATACTTGAGCTTTCTGCCAGTTTCTCTCTCAACTTTGACATGAATTTTTTTGAATTCTGTCAACACCTGATCTTTATGCGCTATAGGAATAGCTCAAACCCTCCTAGAATGATCATCAATAAATGTAACAAAATAAAGAGAACCACCTAGATTTTTATCCTTCATATAACAATGTTAGTATGCACCAAATTAAGAATATGTGAACTTTTATATGAAGAAGTTCTATTAAATGAAACTCTAATCTTCTTACTAGCTAAACAATGCACACATATATCAAGAGATGTATTTTTTATATCTGGAAGCAGATTTTGTTGAGTCAGTATCTGAAATCCTTTCTCACTTATGTGACCAAGTCTTTTGTGCCACAACTCTGAAGGAGACATCTCTTCAATCATGTTTACTTCACCAGCGCAGTGTTGTGCTTCAGTCTTGTAAAGTGTATGATCTCTTTGTCCTCTTGCCAGAAGTAGTGAACCTCTCTTGAGTTTCCATACTCCCTCTTTGAAGTTACTCTCATAGCCTTCATCATCTAATTTTTCAACTGAAATTAGGTTCAATCGGACATCAGGTACACGCCTCACATCTTTCAGCATAATTTTGCAGTCTGTGTTAGTCTTCAGTTGAATATCACCAATGCCAGCAATTTGAGACTCAGACTTGTTCCCCATCTTAACTGACCCAAATGTACTCACTGTATATGTCGAGAAGACATCTCTACGAGGGGTAACATGAAATGAAGCTGCAGTGTCTAAGATCCATACTAAGTCTTGAATCACAACGTTGACACAATCTTCTTCAGTAAGAAAGTACACATCACCAGATGTGGCCACTGCAACGTTGTTTCCATCACAGCCCTTCTTCTCTTTTTCAGCATCGTCAGACCCTTCATTTGATTTGTCACGTTTCAGCTTTCTGCACTCTTTCTTGAAGTGTCCCGACTTGCCACAATAATGACAAGTAAGATCTTTTCTGGACTTCGATTTTCCTCTGGATCTTGACCGATCATAACTATGAGAGTTTCTCTATTTGTTTCTCCCACGATCTTCAACAATCGACGCTTTTAATGAGTTGTTGAGTCTGTGCTCTTGCCTCTTGTCTCTTCATTAAATAATTTATCCTTGATAACTTCTAAAGATAACTTCCCTCTTGGAACAAAATTATTTAGAGAGACAACAAGTGTTTCACAACTATCAGGTAACGAACTCAATAGCAATAATGCTTGGATCTCATCATCAAACATCATTTTTATTGATGTCAACTTGTTAATCAATTCCTGAAAGCTACCCATATGTTCTGCAACAGAGTGACCATCTTTATACTTCAGGTTGACAAGTTTCTTTGCCAATAGTACCTTATTCTACGGTGATTTGCGTTCATACATCTCTTGTAACTTTTTCCAGATTTGATCAAACTCATCAATATTTGCAATATGATGAAACACCTTATCGTCGACCCACTGTCGAATTTGTGCAACTGTCTTGATTTTTAATCTCCTTCATTTTGTGTTATCCATGTCCTCGGGTTTTGTAATATCACCTTCTATTTGATCATAAAGATCTCTGCAATTCAAATAGTCTCTCATCCGAGGTTTCCAAATAGAATAATTTGGACCTGTCAGCACAGGCATTCGGTTATGGGCATTATTATTGTCCTCCATTAAATTTATGTAATTTGATAACCCGGGCTCTGATACCACTGCTGGGAAAAGGCTGAACAATATTTATAGAATTATCTTCTTTCCATTAATGCATAAATTTGAATGGGGTGATGGTAATATAAAAAGAATTAAATCAGACCAGAGACACACAAGATTTACATGGAAAACCTCTCAAGGTGAGAGGAAAAAATTACGGGAGCAAACAGCAAATCTTCCACTATGAAAAACAGCAGGATAGAAAGTTTCTTCTCTAATCTCAGTAGAAGAATACAGAAATAAAAGCCTCATTAAATAATTTTGGATCTTGCAGAATAATCTCTTCGAAAACTGGGATAAAAATCAGAAGGATCTCACTGAAATATCTGATATTGATGAGAAGGCTATAGAGAATATGTGTCTGAAGTTTCATTGAAAATGGATCAGAACTCACCTCCAAACGAACACCAAAAGATTTTCTCTCTCCTCTCTATTTTCTCTCTCCTCCTCGGCGAACGTGCGTGAGCGGCGGTAGACTTCTTGCGCGTCGACCTAACGGCCTCTCCTCTCTCTTCCTTTTATAATTTTCTCACATATTGGAGTTTGAGTCAAACTCCTATTCTTTTTTTTTTTATTTTCTTTGTCGGGCCCGCATATTAATAATGCCCAAGGGTCTTTGGTACAAACATGCGATTTAGGTACTCATTGAAAATGATATAAGAAGTACCAAGTTTAATGTCTTGTTTTAGTTATCATTACAAAGTTTTAAATCACATTATGTGTAAATTATAAATAGCCTAAGAGTGGTCGTGTATATGGATGGGATTATGGAAATGTATTTGTAAATTAAAGGTTTTATTTTTCAAGAGAACTTGAAAAAACATTCAAGATGTTTGATAAACTAAGGCTAAAAAATGTTTCATTTTTTTAAAATATATTTTTTACCTTGTTCAACTAATTCTAAATGCAGATGGAATATGTGTTTAACAAAGAACTTATACATTTAAAGTTAAAGTGCCTAGGTTTGAGCCCTTCCATGTAAAAAGTTTCTACGAAAAGTCACCCACCAGAATAAAAAATGTAACCTAAGATGATATAGATTTGTAGTGCAAAATCCTAAAAGTTGTTGTGGCAATTGGAAATGAAGTATTTTAGGTTGAAATACAATGGTGAACCCTTCATAAGATGTGTTTGGTTGATTCTATTTCTTATAGGGTGCATTTGGTGATCCTATTTTTTGAAAATTTACTTAAAATCTATATAGCCAATGTTTACATTTGTTTACTTATATAATAATCTATTTATGAATCATAAACAGTTTTTATGAATGAGATTCTAGGAATCTAATTTCTTCTTAAAAATGTGTGAGCAAGCGGCAGATTTTTTTTATCTCACTCCTCCTATATCTTACTTTTTACATTGATAATCCTTCTCCTTCATCTAATATCTTAACTTTCTTTCCAATCTATTTTTTTTTATTTTTTTTCTTTTAATCTCATTGTTTGTCTATGATATAATATCACACTTTCTCTCTTTTATAATTCAAGCTCTATTTGGCACATTAAAATTTTAGAGTTTACGATAACGACTCTATTTGGTCGTTTGATAAATATATTTTTAAAATAGATTACTTCCATAAACATATAGAGTTTAGAGTTTAAAGGTTGGTTTACTTCTAATATACCATTTTCCCCTTCCTATATATAAAATATAATTTATTTAAACATCATATTCGATTAATCTACAAGTATCATATTTCATATTTTATTCTAGTATTTACTTCACTATTTTTTTCCTTATCATCATAAACTGATCTTGATATATTTTATATTAATTATTTTTGTCATTATTTTATTGTGACACTATTTTAAAAAAAATATTAATATTTTTTGTAAAATAATAAGTGAATAACTTATTGTGTTATAATAAATATATATTATGCATATAATAATATAATTTTTATTTTCGTATATATTTATGTCATTTTATAGTTATCAATTTGAGCAATCATTTGTTACCAAACACTTTTATCAAATCTAATAACCTAATATCTATATGCTATTTGCTTAATATCTAATTGGTATCCACTATCCACTTCAATATCATATAATACTATAATATCATAACTTTTTCTTTTATCTTCTTTAATCTTCTCATTTTCTTTCTCCCGTAATATCCATGTAATATCCATGACTAAATACATATAAGATTTCATGTGTTCATGTCATATTATATGATCAATATAGTTTTATGATAATAGTGTTAACGCAAAAGCTTAAACCTTAATAGTTGGAGCACTGAGGATGACAGAATTTTGTCTAAGGCATGGAAATATGTTTTTCAAAAATATTAAAATTGAGAAAAATAAAGTCCCAGTAATTATATATATATATATATATATATATATATGTTCAAGTATTCAAAATGTGTTTTTTAATAAATTTTAGGAGAAGATTTAATTAGGCTAAATGAAGGTGCAAAAATGGAAAATCTGAAAATTCGTCGATTTTGTTCTTCGGCCCAAGATTTAGATTTTGATTCTTTTGATATTTATTTTTATAATATTTTATTTGAATCCAAATAGGGATAGTTTCTTATTTACATGTAATGTCTTAAGTAAATGGAATCGTTTACTTAAATGACATTACATGTAAATAAGAGCAATATCAAGGGCAAACTCGACTTTTCACTTTATAACCGACCTTAAGTCGGTATATACACACATATATATAGAAGATGTATAGAGATGAATTAACACTTGGACACATTGACATCTAGTTTTTATCCTTCTCAAAGCCGAATTCAAAAGGAGAGGAAAGAGGAACAAGTGATCTTGAAGGCTTCTCACATAGGTAAGTTGTTAACCCCTCTCCTATGAATTATCCTTAGAAAATTTGGTTACAACTAGTTTTCCTTCATTTTGTAATGAATCATGTAATTCTTGTCTTTGTGTTTTTATCATGAATTTTTATCTCCATGGTGAAGAACATGCCCAAACTAAGAACAAAGTAGAAGCTAATGTTGAGATTGTTGTCGTGCCTCTCTTGGATTCTTCAAAGAATTATAAAATTAAGTTTGAACTTCTTTTGAAATCTACTCTTCAGAGCCTTTGAAATTTTCTTAACCAAAGTTGTATACTAGGAGTTATTTATCCAAACTTAAGGATCATGTAATATTTTTCTTACTATGTATAGGTTGAAACAATAATGTTGTGATAATTCAAGTACTAAAACTTTAGATATGTTATTTTGGTGATAAGAATACATCTCTATATCCACTTTCTAGTACATCTGAAGTTTCATAAATAAGGTTATGCATTCGTAGGGTTATAACTCTTTTATTGCATAACATTTAGTCTGCCTGTTTACAGAAATGAAATACTGTATTGCTAGATCTTATATATTTTGGAACTAATCCATAAATAGAATATTTATGTGATTTATATGGATTAAAGTTAATAAGGTCTAGTGTAAGGGAAAATTAGATCCTCTGGAATATGATAGTTGGATTTTAATTATGTGTTTTACATTCAATGTCTCTTAATATGTTGTGTTAGAAATTTAAGCATATGTTATGCAATAAAGTGCATAGTGTTGAAGTAATTATACTTTTGATTATATATTAGGGTAAATGATATGATTTATATGAACACAACAAAGAACTGAATCATTTTATTACAATTATGTTATATGATTGATATGACAAGGTGATGAATTTGCATCTTACATAAGCATGCATTTGCATTACGCCTGTCGGGTTGATATGTTTGCACATATAGGTTGAAATACCTTATAGGGATGATATGATAAATTCTCGAAATGATGACTCAAGGTTGTTTGGACCTAAGTGTCATACGAACCAAAGTGCTACATTGTAATCAATGGGAGCCACCACTTGAATTCGTAGGGGCTACCTCTAGAATCCAACAACCACTACCACGGCAGGATTTGATATGATATCCCGTAAATACCTCTGACTAGTTGGTGATATGACATGCACATGCATCCATGATATTCAAGTGCCTCCATGTGGCAAGTGCAATACGATTATGTTATTGTAATATTGTGAGATTGATTATGCATATGATAAAGTATGGGTACTTATGTTACTTAATATTCCATGATATTCTTAATATTGTCTTATCCAAATTGAATATATGATAACACATAGGTTATGAGTTTTCAACTTACTGAGCTGTGGTTTGCTCATAATGTTGTTTCCAATATTTTTTATATCAATAGATCAGAGTCGTAGTCGTGTTTGGTGATCCTCTTTAGGAATTGCAGTACTTTTGGTCAAGCTATAGATGAGACTTAGGTCTCTTCTTTTGGTCATTTTTCGAGATGCATGTCTCTCCTCATGATGTATAACTTTGTATAAGGATGTTAAATGCTAAAAGAAATATTGTATAATGTATAAGTATATATTAATATAGATTTGCTCTGAGATCAATATATATACTACCTATGTTATGGTTACATTTATGATACTATCCATGTGAGATAGCAAATGAGTTATGACACGCTTCCGCCATATTATATTTCATTGATCGTAGTAGGTCACGACTTATAGATGAAACCAAAGTTTCAACCAGGGTCATGACAATCCACCTCCTATTTCATGTAACCTCATCATTCTCTTTCCTCTAATATTCTTATTTTCTCTCTTGTAAATTTTTTCTCTTCTATAATATCTCACTCTCTTTCTCCTTTAACATCACATTTTCTCTCGTATCTTATGTGGCATTTGCCTCTCCTATAGTCTCCTCTATTTTGTTTTATATCATAATTTCATCTCCTACAATCTTCTTTTTTTTTCTCCTCTTTAATGTCCTCCCTTTGTCTCTCCTTCAAATTTTTAATTTTTTCTCTCTCCAGTAATATAATTTTTAGTTTTTTAAATATGTCATCACTTTCTTTTCCCTTTGATATATACATTTTTTGTCTCTCCTTGAAATCTCATTTTTTTCTCTCCTCAAAATCATCTCTCTCACCACTAATATTCTCTGATTTTTCTTTCAAACTTTCTTTCACACATTTTTCTTCTCTCATTTATTTTCAATCTCGAACTAAATAAAATATTGTTAGAAATATGATTCTATAAAATCTAATTCCATTAGATGTCCGCATTCTAACAAATATTAGGTCCAACGACAAAGCTAAGGGAGTGCTCGTGGGTGCATTGACACATCTTGGACTCAGTTAAATATTTTACTAGTAGGACAAAAACACATGCAATGGTTCCATATATGGATAAGGTTGAGATACTTTAAGATAGGTTATTGGGTCGATTTCCTTGTTGATGTTTTTTTTCTCTTTCGTATGTATTGTTCCATAAAACACAATTTAGTTTGTTATATTAATAATTATTCATTTATAATAATATTATTACAAAAAATAATAATTGTCTATGTCATATTGTATATTTGTACTTTGTATTTTATTTCTTAGTTCAAAACATTTTGCATGTAAAATACATATTTAATAATTAATAATGTCTAAAAAATATTGAAAGAAAAAGAAAAATCCCATTATGAAAATATATCTCAATATTGTCATGCCATATTTCATATTTATACTTTGTATTTTATTTCTTAGTAACATAGTGTTACCTACTTAAATAGGTAATATTTTCATTGAACCCTTCTTATTTTATTTGAGCAATATTAATATAATGCATCTCTTTTCATAATTTTAACTAGCATTATCAATATAATCTCCATATGATATGAATGTCCTATTTGCCACTTACTTTCAATTCAAATAGTTTTTGTGGTTTAACATTATAATTCATGTCATTCTTCAATTTCAACTTTTTATCATGTGAAAAAACTTTGAATTTAATTTAACTTCAACTAAAGTAATCTTTTATTATCTTATTCTGAGTAAGGGTCATTGTGCACACCACCCTATTTCGATTGGTCACTTTATAGATGTGCCTTTTGCACTTCCCTTCCACCCACTTTCGACTTTCAAGATCTTAACCTAAGAAGTGTACACCTATGAGAATTGGAATACAAGTGTTACTACCCATTTATTTAACACATAATCAATATTTAATTGAGTATATTTTTTATTATAGTACATCAAGCAGCAATACAAGTATAACTGGTTCATCTTTTAACCCTAGTTATGTTGAACATTCTTCTAAGTCATCATGATACATCATATCAATTTCATTATATAAGAAAATAATTAATAACATGACCTACTATATTGATCACAAGTAAATAATTAGAGAACATAACATGATTTATTTAATTATAAACACGGTAAACATTTAAACATTTCAAAATCTAAATTAAGAATCTTAAAATCCACTCAGACTAATTGAACTTTCTCTTCGGCCAACTGAGGTGGGTTCAGTCAGTTGTTCTACTGAGACGATACTATGATTGTGGCACTTCCTCGACGGTCATGTCATTGAATGACCCTTCGGACGATCGAGATTGATTCGTCTGGTGGGTTGACTAACCCTTGGAGAATTTTGACATTTCATAATTAGATTCAATGTTTTCTCCTAATTTTTTCTCATACATTTTTCATTCATTAGGTTCAGTAGCATAACAATCATTAATCACAAAAGCAATAAATAACATAGCATCATCATACCTATCATAACATATAATTCATGAATAACTTATAACTCAAAACATGAACTTTAACACTGTCCTTAGTTCATCCTTCTTCATAATACAAGATTTCAATTGCACATGAAACAAGACATGAAGAAAAAAGTCCCCTCAACATGCTAATGTGTTTATTTTCCTCCATCTTTTCTCCTTCTTCCTTAATCAAACAACCCATCTTATTCTCCTCCTTCCTTTGTTGAAAATTCAACAATAAAGTTAGCTTGAACTGATTTTCCTTGGCACTTGGTGACACAAACTAGGTGAATGAAGGGTAATTTTTGGATGAGAGAGGAAAGACACTAAAAAATGAGATTTTATAATATTGGTGAGTGAGTTTTCGGATCAAATAGGGGATCACTAACGTCGGTAAATGGGTCCCACCATTTTGTTTTGGTGTTTGGTATTACAATGTATTCACCACTAATGAACACTAACAATTAAAACTCATTGACCAATGTTCCCTGCAATGAACTTTGAGTTGGTTGACAAAGGAGTTAAATATTCATTTTTAGATTAGTAGAAAATAATTCTTTAATATTTTACACACTAAACCACATCTCGATTACTCTTGTAAAATAAACTAAGAGACTTAAAGATCTTAAGAATGTGATTAATTACATGCAGGTAAAATGTAAGAAGTTATTGCATGTTTGACTACAAAATGCTCAATCCTACAAATGAATGAACCAAAATTCGTAAGAAGCCTTTGATGCAAACATGCAACTCAAGTACTCATTGAAAATGATACAAGGACTGAGTTTAATATGTCTTGTTTCAGTTATCACTACAAAGTTGTTAATTACATTATGTGTGAATTATAAATAGCCTAAGAGTGATGGCGATTATGGATGGAATCATGGGAATGTATTAGTAAATTAAAGGTTTTATTTTTCAAGAGAACTTGAAAAAACATTCAAGATGTTTGATAAACTAAGTTGAAAAATGTTTCATTTTTTTAAAAATATATTTTTTACCTTGTTCACTTCCAAATGCAGATGGAATGTGTATTTAACAAAGAACTTATACATTTAAAGTTAAAGTGTTTAGGTTTGAGTCCCTCCATGTAAAAGGTTTCTATGAAAAGTCACCCACTAAATAAAAAATGTAACTCAGATGATATAGATTTGTATTGCAAAGTCCTAAAAGTTGTTATGGCAACCGGAAATAAAGTATTTCAGGTTGAACTACAATGTTGAACCCTTCATAAGATGTGTTTGGTTGATTTTATTTCTTATAGGGTGCATTTGGTGATCCTATTTTTGAAAATTTACTTAAGATCTATATAACCAATGTTTACATTTGTTTTACTTATATAGTAATTTATGAATCATAAAATCTTTTTTTATGAATGAGATTTTAGGAATCTAATTCCTTCTTAAAAAATGTGTAAATTACAATGCATTGTTAATTTAAATCTTATTTTACTAATTATAAAAATCTCTCTCTTTACAAGAAAGATGTAGATTCGTGAGCAAATGGACTCTTAAATTTCTCATTCTTCCCATATCTTACTTTTCACATGATAATCCTTCTCCTACTAATATTGTAACTTCCTTTCTGATCTATTTTTTTCATTTTTTCTTCTAATCTCATTTTTTTGTCCACGTTATATCACACTTTCTCTCTTATATAATTCAAACTCCCTTTGGCACATTAAAATTTTAGAGTTTAGGATAGAGAATAGAGTTTTGACTCAGTCAAAACTCTATTTGGCCGTTTGATTAACATACTTTTGAAATAGATTACTTCCATAAACATATAGAGTTTAAAGTTTAAAGGTTGAACATTTACTTCTAATATATCATTTTCCCTTCCTATATAAAAAATAATTTATTTGAATATCATATTCGATTAATCTACAAGTATAATATTCCATATTTTATTCTAATATTTACTTTGCTATTTTTTCCTTATCATCATAAATTGATCTTGATTATTTTATTTTATATTAATTATTTTTGTCATTATATTGTGACACTGTTTTTTTTTAAATCAAAATAATAAATGAATAACTTATTGTGTTATAATAAAAATATCTTATGCATATAACAATATAATTTTTATGTTCGTATATATTTATGTCATTTTATAGTTATCAATTAGTGCAATTATTTTTTAACAAACACTTTTATTAAATCTAATAATCTAATAATATATATATATGCTATTCACTTAATATCTAATTGTTATCCACTTTCCGCTTCAATATAATACAATATCATAACTTTTTGTTTCCATTTTTTATTTTCTCTTATTTATTCAGCTTCTCTTTTTTTTCTCTCATATAACCACCTCCTATTTCATGTAACATCATCATTCTCTTTCCTCTAATATCACTATTTTCTATCACCTTCAATTTTCTTATTTTCTTTCTCTTGTAATATTTTTTCTGTCACATAATATATATATATAAAT
>LTAE01004263.1:0-10523 GCA_001647135.1 Pontederia paniculata | reverse complement strand
ATATATATATATATATATATATATATATATATCTGTCTACCTTAATATCCCATTTTCTCTCTTATCTTATGCATCATTTTTTTCTCTCCTATATAACTATATTGCCCTCTTTTTTGTTTCATATCATAATTTTTCATCTCCTACCATCTTTTTTTCTCCTTTCTCTAATGTCCTCGTTTTGTCTCTCAAATTTTTAATTATGTCTCTCTCCGATAATATACTTTTTTATTTTTTAAATATGTCATCACTTTCTTTTTCCTTTTTTCGGGTACCCCTGAGGAGCCCTTGATGTTCAGGACTACTAGCACCTGACTAATCCAGAGTCGAGGACGATGAATAGAAATGATTTTCTCTGATCAAATTGACGACTCGAAAGCTCGAACTCAGAGCTACTAACTCCCGGTCTCTAAATTCGGAGCACAGACTTACTTTTTTTCTCCTTTGATATACACATTTTTTGTCTCTCCTTAAAATTTCATTTCTTTTTCTCTCCTCAAAATCTCATCCCTTCCTCTCTCTTCACTAATCTTCTCTCATTTTTCTTTCAAATTTTCTCTCACACATCTTCTTCTCTCATTTGTTTTCAATCTCAAACTAAATAAAATATTGTTAGAATTATGATTCTACATAATCTAATTCCATAGATATCCACATTCTAACAAATATTAGGTCCAAGGGCAAAACCAAGGGGCTGCTCGTGGGTGCATTGACTCATTGACACATTCTAGACGCAGTTATGCAATGGTTCTATAGATGGATAAGGTTGAAATACTTTAAGATGAGGTTATTGGGTTAATTTTCTTGTTGATGTTTTTTTTTCTTTTCTCTTTCCTATGTATTGTTCTATAAAATATCATTTAGTTTGTTATACTGATAATTATTCATTTATAATAATATTATTTTACAAAAATAATATTTGTCTATGTTATATTATATATTTGTACTTTGTATTTTATTTCTTAGTTCAAAACATTTTGCCTGTACAATATATATTTAATAATTAATAATGGGTACAAAAACATTGAAAGAAAAAGAAAATGCCCATTATGAAAATATATCTCAATATTGTCATGCCATATTTCATATTTATACTTTGTATTTTATTTATTAGTTCAAAACATTTTGCTTGCAGAATAACTTCTTTTATCATTAATAATGATTAAAAAATATTTAAAGTAAAAAGATAATGTCCATTTTGAAACTATGTTTCAATATTGTTTGCTTTTGTGATTACTCAATATTATCTACCAACAAATCTACGGATGAGATAAAGTCAACGATTTGATTAGAAAATAATTGCTCGGCTAATAAAAAGTAATCTAATTAACAAACAGTATTTAATTATACATTTAACAAAAATATTTAATAAGCATATCAATTGAACTGATTAATAAGTATAAAATGATATATATATATATATATATATATAGCGCATGACCGAAAACTGAATATTAGAGACAAAAAAACTATAATAAAAAAGTTATCTTAAAATTACTCATGATTTCCATGTTTTATTTACACTACTTTTTTTCCATAGACATGCATAACTTGCATTAAATATATCTTTTGTTATGGACATGACTCATAGGCTGACTTATGGTCCAGAGATTTGGAATTATATTATCACCAATAAATTGTATGTATAATTTTTTATTTCTGATTTGTCCTTGTATCGGTCTCATGGATTTTCATTTGTAACAAAAAACGCTATTTTTTAGTCAAAGTATAATAATTTTCTTTTTTTTAAAATAAAAATTGTAATGAATGCAAAGAAACCTTTCTAAATTTAAAAATAACTGGAAATTTTTGTTTCCTCGAGGTTCACACTATTTAATTAGCGCCGGTGTATTGTTAGTCTTCGGCAACCCCAAAGAGAACAAAATCCTGGTTCTTGGATCGATTGATGAACCCAAGAACCTGCGAAAGGGAGAGAGCGCTTCTTCGAGACTGCGCCCCATGGCCGCCGGGATTCCAGTCGGTGATCCCTCACAAGAGCAAGCACAGGAGCTGAATCTTCCCGTCGGCCTCCGTTTCCGCCCCACCGATGAGCAAGTGATCGGCATATACCTTCTCAACGAGGCGACCGGCGGTCCCAGCGTCATCCCCGGCTTCAAGATTCGCCAGCTCGACGTTTACGGGACGGAGCCCTGGCTGCTGCATCCGCTTGCCAACACGAGGTTCTCGGTGGCCGGCGAGTTCTACTGCTTCACCCGCATGAAGCGGTCCTCGGCCAAGGACGGCCGGCTTCAGCGGAAGACCCCGAACGGAAAATGGAAGGCTAAGGGGTCCCGCCGACCGGTGCCCGAAGGGACGGCCCGGTGGCCCAGCATTGGTTCTCGGATGCAACTCAAGTTCTTCTGGGATGATGTCGACAATATCTTTGGCTCCGCCGGGCTCCCCGGGGACAAGAAGGCCATGGCCACGGTCTGGGTTATGCACGAGTACCGCTCGCCGGCGGCCTTTTGGGAGACGGTTCCGGTCGACGTCGGCGAACTAGTAATGTGCAAGATCAACACGACAGGCTCCGGTGCGGCGATCTACGAGGCGCCAAAGAAGCCTCCTCCCTTCCCGTGCCTCCTTGACGGCGCCGCCGACGGTCTTCGACGCAAACAAGTACGCAAGAACCGAGTAGCGGAGCTCAGAGAAGGAAGATCTCGACAATTACGACTCGTGATGGGAGGAAATCTCTCCGACCAGAGAACGAGGTACTCATCGGGATATACCTTCTTAACGAGGCGACCGGAGGGCCCAGCGTCATTACTGGCTTCAAGGTTCCCGAGCACGACGTCGACGGGACGGAGCCCTGGAGGCTGCATCATGGAAGATGGCCGCCATGGGCGTCTTCCGTTTGCATTTCCGAGGGCATCGATCATGAGGGCATCCATGGCATTTGAGTTTTACATAACGTTTCTTCTTTCTTTTTTTCTTCCGTTGCAATTCTTACGTAATGCTGCAAAATGTTAACTTTTTGTGACTTTTCTTCACCGAGAAAAGGTGGCATTTGTGGTCAGATTTGATTTTTATGGTAAAAGAAAAAGAAATGGTGATAGATCGTCTTTCCTTGTGACATTTATCATTTTCTCAGTGATAAAAGCATTCTTTGTTCCTTGTGATATTGCAGCAATAAACACTTTGGCCTCCCTCTCTTTCTTCGGATTGTAAGCATAATTAACCAACAGTTCACACGCAAATCTGTTGAGAGTTTCTAGATGCGAGTTATGAAAACAATTAATGGGAGGGTTGACAGAAATCATAATACAAATTATATATAATTCATAAGACGCATGTTCACTAGTTCAATATCTAAAACAGCATAACAAAAAACCATGACCTAAATTAATGAATTATGTAAAATTCTAATTATAACAATCCATACAAATGCATATTTAATTTAAATGGTTAAAAACTTGAATATTGTAAAAAGAAGCCTATTATTATTATTATTATTATTATTATTATTATTATNCCATGGATTTATGCCCATATATGACGAGACGTTATATGGATTTATATATGTTTTCGCTGCCTTGAGCTATTATTATTATTATTATTATTATTATTATTATTATTATTATTATTATTATTATTATTATTATTATTATTATTATTATTATTATTATTATTATCGTTAAAGAGCCGGTTGACCTTGCTACTGCTTTTTTAGCAAACCTTTGAAGTTAAATGGAATGAGAATTTTAACACAATAAAGTTCAAACAAAAACTTGAAACAGGACATTGTGCAAAACTTAAGGTAAATCTAATTGCTGTTAGCAAAGAGAAATGGGATTGCTTCAACCTCCTAGTCTATTTGTCTCACGATTCGTCAACCATTGTCCCCTTCTCACTAACATAGATACCATCCAAAAATTTCCTGATGTCCTTGTTCTTCACATGGCATTTCTGTAATAAACAGTAGGTTTTAGATCACTTATAATAATATATTCTTACATGAAAATAAATGCTGAAATCAAAGAAATAGTAAGCAGTTAAACCAAATGCTCACCTGATTAATTAAAGCAGCAGACCGCGAAACAAGTTCAACATCATTGCCATCAAGAACAAGCTCATCCTTGACCTTTTCAGACCTCAAAATAGTTACACCTTCAAGCATGTCAACTTTACGAACCTGTTGCAGATTAAAATATCAATAAGCAGGAAAAACAAGACAAAATACCATCTGGAAAGTCTAGCTTTAGTGCAATATCTTATAAAATGACATTGTTTACATAAAGGGAACATTCAGAAGTCTCCTATCTATAGAGAACTAAAGAAAATAAACTAACAGCAGCAAGCAACATACAAAGACACCAGTGAGAAACCTGAACCAATACAGAAACTATGTGACATTATAAGTTTCACATTTTCTCCTAAAGTGTTATGGATATAATCTGATATGCTCTGTACTGCTACAGCCAGATTAAAAGATGCCTGGGTCAACTCAGGTATCAGCGAAGTGCAGTCGAGTGATACAAGAAAATGCTCATAAACATGTACAGGCATATCTTATCAATAAGCACTAACAAGCTATAGGTACAAATGTAACAAGTTACCGTGGGTTTGGAATGCCAAAAATCCAACAATGAGTGAACTGAACCTGGAAGTCCTTAATGTAAACATGCAACACAAGAATCTAGACGAGCATTAAATTACAAGGATCAAATTTAAGCCTTGTTTCGATTCAGTCTACCTTTTTTTAAGAACTTAAATAATTAAATGCTAAGAGATCTGACCCTTGAGAGAAATTGGAAAAATATTTAGAATGTTTGATAAAGTTATGTTTAGAATTGTTTTGGAATCTTTCCAGTAAAAGAGGTATCTTGTATGTTACCTTGTCCAATTCAATTCCAAATGCAAATGGAAATATTAACAAATCACTTTGCAGATACACTTTCATAGAGTTAAAATGCAATGCAAACCCATCATAAATCAATGGCAATTTATTTACACCTTTCCGTAGGTTATTCTTTCAAGTTTGATCACTTTGGCACTAATAAATCTAGCATTTTTAGTCAAAGCAGGATTTTACCATGTATAACTACCACAATTTCGTTAAACCCTCAACTAGCTGCAACGCAACCTTGCAAACTTATCCTAGCTCAAGTAAATTCCTAAACAATGAGAATAACCAGAAACCTTTTATCTGGAGGCTTAAATATTTTAATAATGCATAGTTGAAATGGACCTACTCATTAAAATCCTGATCTCTCATATTATAACTTCATGCTGCTTGAGAAAGATTTTGAACTCAAGAACATGCCTTCAACATGATGAAGCGATATCTTGCAAAGACATGGTCAAAAGCTTCTAGTTATCATTAATAATTGTCTGATTCTTACATACAAATGGTAAATCATTCTTTTCCAAGGACAGAGAGGGCCAAAAATTTCATTCTAAGAGTTACAAAACTAAGTCTACAAGAAAATCCTCAAAAAAAAGGAATGAATACTTATCATCATAAGCACTTGTAAGATGAAACACCCTTGAAATCATATAGTATCAAAAGTTCAACATTTGATAGCAATTGTATGCGAATTTTCCTATTTTTATTTTCATATCCCATATGTTTCGACGATAACACGCTATTATGGTGTCAAAAAATGCAACTTCACTATAATGCGCAGCCATATAAATTGAAATATAAAGTAACAAAAAAGTAAGAACAAGTGAAAGGAGGAGAGAAGATGCCTTCTTCTCGCCGAGAAAGTTGCGGATCTCAATGGAGGTGTTGCCGTTGGTTATGGAGGCGTTGATGGGGAAATGGGCATATACGAACCGCATCTTGTAGCGGTAGCCCTTGGTGACTCCGGTGATCAGGTTCTGGACGTGGCTGATGGCCGTTCGGATCGCGGCCGTCGTCTTCCGCGACCCAAACCACGCGTCCACCTTCAGCTTCCGCTTGCCACCTTCCTCCTGGATGAGCTGGAAGTCGAGGTTGAGGTGCTTGAAATCGCGGACGAGCTTCCCACGGGGGCCTTCCACCTCCACCACCTTTGCCTTCACCTTGACCTTCACGTCGTCCGGTATGTCCATCGTCTCCGACGACAGGATCGTCTTCATCTTCTCCGGTGGCGACCGCGGCTCCTCTTCGCTTCGCTCCTGAGTAGAATGGGGCGGCGAGGGAAATGGAAACGAGCGCCGACGGCGATCTTATTAGGGTTTTATTTGCGAAGTTTTGTTAGGGCTCGGCGGCGGTGCTGTGTGGTTTTTTGTGTATAGGAGCGTATTATGTGACCCGGTCCAAATCGGCCCATTTAAATTTGCTTTAAGCGAGTAATAACTAAATAAAAAAAATATGGTCGAGTCTAATTGATGGATAGTGTGATTCAACTAATGGGCGCTAAAAGAGTTGATGACTCAGAGGACAAAAATTGAGAATCTAAATTAGATGACACATTTTTATTTTAGAAAAGAATTGTTGGTTCTATTAATTGTTCCCAAAAGAAAAAGTTCATTAAAAAAATAATGGTTGCCATACCTTATTAATTTTATTATTATTATGTAAAAGTTAAGACATCATTATTATATAAATAAAATTACATTGTTATATATATAAAAAAATAAGATAGAAATAGTGAACTAATAGAATCCAAAAACCATCTTTTAATACAATTTCTAGATTTTATGAATATTTTATCCCAAAATATAAATTTTGTCCAAATGCTTCTATCTCAGCATAAATTATTATTATTATTATTTATTTTATTCAAAATATAAATCTTGCTCAAATAATTGGAGTCTCTTCGTCCCCACGTCGCACGTCTTGACGAATGAGACTCCCAACATAATTTTTTTGCTTATAGAAGAACCAAAATCAAGACCTCTTTAAGTGAGAAAAAGATACTTACCACTTCACCTCAACTCACGTTGATTTATTATTATTATTATTATTATTATTATTATTATTATTATTATTATTATTATATTTAAATTGATTTTTAATTTCAAAATTATTTTGCACCAAGTCGAGTCAGTCGACGTTTTGTTTTCACCCTCCCTATTACCGAGTTGATGCGAGTTTTCATATTCTAAAGGGTAGGCACGAACAGTTAGAGTTGTTTATCAACTAGGGGATCCATGTCATCCCCGAGAAGAAGTCGTACGTCATCGAGCGATTCGACAAGTACCTTCGGCCTCTGGATTCTGGCATCCACCTCTTGTCCCCTTCATGGACCGCATCGCTACGTTCACTCTCTCAAGGAGGAGGCCATCCCCATCCCCCCTCAGTCGGTCATCACTACGGACAATGTCAGTATCCTCATAGATGGAGTCATGTACGTGAATGTTAGTGCTTCAATTTCTGTCTTTAGTGGTTGATCTTAAAACACAATTTCGAAAGTGAACAACCTTTTATCATTGTTTGGTCGAGTCGCTTACCTGCAACATTTTTTGCAGATTGTGGATCCAGTTTTGGCCTCCTATGGCATTGGGAATCCAATATTCGTCGTTATTCAACTAGCGCATACTACAATGAGGAGCAAGCTGGGGAAGATCACCCTGGATAAGACGTTTGAAGAGAGGGATACCCTCAATGAGAACATTATGGTAAGAATTTCTTTCTATTGGTTTTCAAGTGTTATATCTTTCACTTCTATGAATACATTCTGGTTTTGATGTATGTTCTTTGTACAAGTTTACTTAATTTTTTTAGTAAGTTTTACATGTCGTGTCATCGTTCTCTTGAATTTGTATCAATACAATTTGTTGAACTATTGAATGATCATAGTAAAGAAATTTTTGTAGTTTGTGAAGGAAATTTGTTCTACTCATGTAGATCTTAGATAAATGAGTCAACCTTATTCATGCTTTAATTTCATCGGATAGTTGATAATTAGTTCATTTCATTTTCCTTAAAGTTGAGAATATTGTGTAAAAGATCATCAATAACATTGGTGAAGTTCGTTAATGTATGTGCAAGTTAAACACATCAGTGTCATTTCATTTTTCCTTCTGGTGAACTAAAGTTAAACACATTATTACCCAAGTTATAATGCATTTAGTTGTCAAGGGTTCTTTTTTTTTCTTTCTTCAACTTTTGTGAGAACATAAAAGTTCACATTGGACCTCTATGATTACCATATTTGTCATGGTATTGAACATATTATTGTTTATGTTTGCATATGTAAAAACTATTTATGTCCTCTATCAGAAATCAACTAGTGAGGCAGCTTCATACTGGGGTCTTAAGGGCTTGCGATATGAAATAAGTAAGTAGAAGAAGTTTGATCAACTCTACTTCTAGATGCATGTAAATCAGCATCTTCTATCTCTCCTTTGTCTGGGCAGGGGATATTTCTCCACCACCAAAGCTACAATGGAGATGCAAGCTGAAGCAGAAAGAAGGAAGCGTGCTCAGGTTCTCAAGTCTGAAAGTAACTTATTCTGATACAATCCTCTTAATTGCTTAATATTGCACTTTCTTACGCTAGCTATCTTTCCATTTTGGACTTGTTTTAGTTTTATTTATGAAGTGTGTATATAAGAACATTGTACAACACATTCTATGCTTTAGCACATTATCAAGATTATCTATATAATCACTTTTATTCTTTTAGATTTCAAGATTTTTTACTAAATTTTTAGAAACTTTCATGAATGACCTTTTTGCGCCTGCATACTAGAAGATTTTGTACCAAAACTATTTTATTTGTACCCTAAAAAGGACAGAATTTACCTATTGTAAGTGGATTTTTACAACTTTTCAATGTGAACAGGAGAAAGACAAGCTAATATTAATATAATTGATGGGAGGAAAATTCTGCCATACTAGTATCAGAAGCTGCAATGATGGATCAGGTTAATAAAGCTAAATGTATCACTTAACCGAATTTTAAGTTGTATTGTTGTTTTCTTTTAGTTGATCATCTTTTTTCATGTTTTACATCTGAGCACTCTATCTGGATAAACTATTCTTTCTAGTTTTTTTGTTTCATTTTAGAGGCATAAAAGACTTCTTTCAAGTTTTTTGCATATAAAACTCAAGAGTTATGTTATTTCTAATGCATCTAATTTTGTGATTCTTTTTTATCAACCCGTGCAAAAATATTTCGAGAAATATAAGAAGCTCTATGGCTACATTTAGTTCACTTACACTAGAAGATTTTGATTGTCTTTGCATTGACATTTATAATAATTGTTATGCACAATCTTTATCAGATTCATTATGAAATCTTTCCAAGTAGATTGAGTGCAGAGTTCCTTCCCAAAAGAAAAGAGGAGTAATTTGAGTAATTTAATGTTTCTTCGATTTTTTCGGGTTAATGATTCTTTTGTTTTCAATTGCATTGTAAAGATTTTTTTCTCACATAGGTTTATACTTTTTCTATATGTCGTGTAGTAGGTCATACCTCATTTTAAGCTTTGGAACTATAACTCAGTAAAGTTTCTCGAGGCAATTCAAAAGCTACAAGTTGTGTGTTTAGCTTCATGCTTCATTGCTTCATGGTTATAACATTTTAAGTAGTAATGTGTCGTGTATATCAATAATGCTTCGCATAATACTTTTGCAAAGATCATATGTCCATCACACCAGCTTTGGAGTTTAATTGCTCTTATCCTTATAAGGCTTTCAGGAAAATTTTGTCTTAAGTCACTAGGACATTCCTATTAGGTAGGTATTCAATGCTAAATCATAAATCAAGATCTTCATCTTCTATTATGTGACTTGGTGCAGAATATCGACTTTTATTATATTTCTTATATTTTGCGTTCGAGATGGTTGTCTTGAAATTTATTGTCTATGCTTACTAGTGCCTTCTTAGTTGCAATTTACCCATTGATGGTTTTTGATATTTTACTATTATAACATAGTAAGGATAACCTCTTATGAACTAATTCAATATTGTTAAACTTTAGAGTTAATTCTTTAAACTCTTACAAGTTTAGGTAAAGAAAATGAGTCAAATTAGTATAGAATCTTATATGATTAGAGTCTTAGACTCTTATATTTTACTCATAAATTCATTAAAATGTGTGTAAAATCTTACTATAGGGTTTTTTTTACTATACGAATTTGTATTATTCCAAACAAATATGTACAACTCTTCGATGGTTAAGAATGAAGCTTACAAATAATATTTTTAAATTTTATTGCAACGAATGCATAATTATCTTTTGTTTTCGTTCCTTATTAAGTTGGAATTATTAGCTAGTAGTACCATGTAATAGTACTTATATTTGTTACTATATATTTTATCATATTAGTGAATATTAATTGTTATTATATTTATACATATGAAATAGGTGTATGATTTAGTATTGTTGATGTATATTAATTATTTTACAAATAAACTTAATTGGTATATAAACTCTATGAGTTCACAATGCGAATTTACAGAAGAAAAAAACAAATCTACTTAAACTTTTGAACCAATTAGTAGGCATTTTGTAGATTAAAAACCTAATATGATCCTAGTTTGCATACTAGATGTAAAATGTTTGTTCTACTTAATATTGTTTATGGAAAGTTCTACATAATACTTTGATGGATTATTGTGTAGGATTTAGATGGCACCAAGAGGGGGGGG
>LTAE01004262.1:12624-27061 GCA_001647135.1 Pontederia paniculata | reverse complement strand
ACGGGTACACAATTATATATGAATTAATTTAATGATTTATACAATTATAATTAATTGAAAAAAAAACTTGCACGCCAAATATTTACAACTATGAAGTAGAATACTAAGCACAAATATATATATTACGGCATAGACAAATGCTATTTTTATGAAATAATATTTATAATATTTGAACAAGGAACAATTGAAAATATGTGAAAAAAATATCATTCAAAAAATATTTATAAACATAAAATAGAATAAGAAGTACATTTATATATATATATATATATATATATATATATATATATGTATATATATTCATTTTATGTATAATATTGTGATGTATGTAAATAGTTATTTTTCTTAAAAAATATTCTTTAATCTATTATAAATATATGATGTTTTATTGATAATTGAATAAGGCTAAAGAATATATAAGGAGATAGAAGGTGGACAAGTAAACTAAGCATAACCAAAATATTTAGAAGGGAGAAGTTAACTAAGCAAATATATAAAGAAGAAAATAAAAAATAAACTTGTATGGGAGAAGAACGGACACAAGGATCAACAATTTTATTCTGTAGCCTATCCGTCGAACCAAGCATTTATAAATGTTAAAATATCAGTATCAATATTTTTATCAGTTGATCAGGGGTGCCAATGCACCCATAGACACCCCCTGGTTCTGCCCATAACATTAAACTTAATTGGCAACAACAATTTAAACCGTCTTACAAGTTAGGACTTAGGAGGTAACCCACATAGAATTATGTTCCTTTTTGGCTACTAGATAAACATTTCATTAATTGACTTCATAGGTTTCAAAAGTTATGAGTAGGTAGTTCTATGGCCAAAAGTATTTCGTAGAATAAAATAAATTACAAAATGCATACAATATAAATTCAGAAATAATAATTTCCAAGTGGAATATGAATCATATCCCCAACCTAATGACAAAGAATAACGCTTTGAGAATGACACCTAAGGTCCACCCAATTTGGTTTGCAAATACATATAAAAAGCACATCGCGATTTGAAGTGACAAATTGGAATAACAAGTTATACATCTAGCAAACAACAAGAACTTTTAACTGTATTTTTTTTAAATAATTTTTTACATGGAATTAATTTAAAGAATTAAAATTTATTTAGGTTTTAACTTTTCATTAGGAGAGTTGGACCCTGAGTAACTCATAAATAAAATGTGCGTTATTCTTTCAAAGATTTTTTTGGTCCATATTACCTGTAATGAGAAATCACTCCTTAGATGTTCTACATTTTATTAACTGTATATTAATTTGTGCTTAATATTATCCCTTTGTTTGGTGAAAATATTGTTCTTTTTCATTGTGCATTATTATGCAAATCTTTCATCTTGTTTTCTCATCTCCAATAAGATTTTAAGAACAAGAAAACAAGTTCTTTACTCTAATTCAATCAAACTTTATATTTTGGATATGAATCTATATTTCTACGTACCTATGGAGATTAGAGCTTGTATGGAATGCCAAAGCTAGGAGTACAAAGTGAAAATGATAACTCAGCTAAAGCAAGCATTGGAGATAATGAGTCAATGAAACCAGGAGAAAAGTCAATGGTCATTCCTCTATCAACAATGGTGCAACACCACCTCCAAAGTCATTATTTAAAGTTGATATATCAAAGTAACAACCAAAAGGTTTCACCGAACGCCACAACAATTTCAAATGCAATGAAGATTCAAATGGCTGATAATGTCCTTCCCACTTCGGACATTTATTTCCACAATCTTGTTGCAAACATGACCCACAATCAAGGGAAGTGCTTTATCTTTGATAAGTGCACATATGAGAGAGAAAAATGGCAAGGAAAGGCCGAGAGGAAAGGGGAGTCTTCATGGCCATCTAATATGACTTTAGAAGCATTGACAATGTATAAAGATGAGTTATCTCTTAGTTCCTACAGTACACTCATTAGGAATATGAAATTGCCACAAAGTCCATACTGCTCGTCGACACAAGAAGTGAACAAGATTGGACAAATAATATCTAAAGGCCACAAGAATTATGACCTAATGATGAATCTACAATTGGGAATAAGGTGAGAAGCTTGGAATCATAATCATTGTGTTATTATATATGTTAGCTTCTTAAATGTGACATATAATTGAAATTTGTTCTTCCTGAGCAGCTACTCTATTACGAAACTGAATTCATTGGAATTAAGGGAAATAACGACATTAGATTTTGATCCCAAGGAGAAATTTTGGACTAGATTTCCACGTAAGGGATCAAAGAGTACACCGCCACATCAATCTGTTGAGTTTTGGTGGAAGGACTACTGCCCCATGGTTTTTAGGTGTCAACTCGAATCTACAATACAACTTATGCCTTACTTTGATTTTTTGAGTTTTAATAATAACTTGTCATGTTTTTCTTGTAGACATCTAATGAAGTTATTTTCAATGGATCCCATTGATTACATGATGGCTATTTGTGGCAATAATACTCTTAAGGAACTTTTTTCCCTTGGAAAGAGTGGAAGCTTATTTTACCTCACTCAAAATTCTCGATTTATGATCAAGACAATAAAAAAATCTGAAGCCAAGGTATACACACCTTCTACTTTGTGAGTGTATATGTATGTATATTCTTATACACTTGAATAAATGATAAGCTTTCAAATTTTAGAAGTCCTATTTTAACAACTCCTATTGTTACTATGAAAGAAAATATGTATGTTATATTAAGTGTTTTAGAATAAATTAATACTTGTGTGTGTGTGTGTGTCTTTTTTTCTATTTCAAGTAGCTGAAAATAACAATTAGTATTTCTGAATTATGATGTCATTTCTTAATTTAACTTTTTTTTATAGTTATTGATTGATTTTATGAATGTCAATTTATTATGATATGAGTTTGTAGTTTATTTTGTTAGTGATAATGTTTATGACCAGTGGTTTACTTTACAATTATCTTAGGTACTTGTAAAGATGTTGCCTAACTATTATCAACATGTATGCCACCATAAGAACACTCTGGTTACAAGATTCTACGGGGTTCATTGTTTGAAACCTATTGGTGGCCAAAAGGTAACCAAACAACTTGAGTAAAATGATTTTTTTCATTGTATTCACTAGTAATATAGTATTATCTTGAATAATTCAATTTATCACTTGAATGGTTTTGAGCAGGTTCGTTTCGTTGTGATGGAAAATTTATTATGGTCAAAATACCATATTCATCGTAGATTTGATTTGAAAGGTTCATCCTATGGTCGAACAACAAACAAGACCAATAGTGATATCAATGACACAACAACTTTAAAGGATCTTGATTTAAATTTTTTATTCCACCTACGAAGGCCTTGGTATAAGGGGCTCCTTAAGTAAGTTAACTTTTTATATTTAAGTAAGTCAATTTTTTAGATAAGTAATTTCTTGTGTTATATGTAGTCAAATTAAGTTGGATTGTGAGTTCTTGGAAGCTGAAGGAATTATGGATTATAGCTTATTAGTGGGACTTCACTTCCAAAATAATGTTTCAATGTCTAAGAGGGGATTGTCGTCATCATGTGCTTCCTCAAGTAAGTTGGATAATATTGATAAGTCACATTTCTAATTAGAGAAGACCTCTTGAACTACCAAGATTGATTTGGTCCTAGTAATGCTTTGTTAGAACTTCACAACAAGAGGGAGTTTTCACAACTTGGAGAAATATCGTGTGACTTTCTTGACACAACATTCGCATGCGAATATCATGATAGGAGTTTGGATGGTTGGTATGTAGCTATTCTTTATAATAACTTATTTGTTTATACTAGTCACATTGCGAAGCAAATATCCTATTTCAAGTTTGTATTATTTCATAAAACATGTTCTTAAGAAGATTGACAATATTATATTGTTACTAATTCTTTAATTCAATTTATTCTTGGATTATATCATTAACAAATCTAAAGATAGTATTAAGGTTCACATTTTTTTATTTTGTTTGTCTTATTTGAACATGATGCCTATTAGGCCTCATTGCTAAGTCTTTAATGACTTAACTAATTCTTAGTCCTTTGATATTATAAAAGTAATAGTTGATTATTATCATATTGAATCGAGAAAAATCAAGGTTAACTAGTTAAAAATCATCGACTGTATTTTTGTGAAATTTAAACCTTAGTTACCGATATAACAATCACGACCCCTAGTTATAAAACCAATAGTTGAGCTATTGACTCAAATTTTGTAAAAGAAACATTTTTGATTGACTACCTTTTGTAACAATTTTGATTAAATATTTGGTGATCCAACTTTTACAACATAACTCTGAACTGTCCACATCAATGTTATTATTTCAAAGAAGTTAAGATCATTGTGACCCTATGTTCCTTCTTAAAAACATAATTATTTTTCTTCTAAACACCAAGTTTTCCATCGTTAAATAATCATTTTTACTAGTTCCATAATGCCTCCAGAAGCATACCTGCCACGTGGCTGAATGCTCTTACGGAGACGCTACGAATTTAGATCTTTAACTTGTCTTTAGATCAATTGACATATCAACATATCATTGCGGAAATAATACTTAAACCATAACTAAGATCTATATCATGTACAATCCATCTCATCACGAACATCATCACACTGTTATTGTGCCATCATCATCTTTTCAAAATTCCATTTACTTGTAGGATCATATGTAGGGAGGCAATTCGATAATGAGCTGTGAGCCCAATATGTAAAGTTCACAACAATGGGTAAAACATATATGAAGATATAAACAGAAAAAAATATGTCCTATCATATAGTCATTATCATAAACCATAGTTTTACTACATCCTTTCCATTACTTCACATCTTTCTTTACAATATAATTAATTAATCCATTGCAAGAACATGTCATTCTAACACAATGCCATCACGTCATGTTAAATATGTTCTTACTCAATTCTATCTTGTACTTTGCATCTTTTCTTTCATTGTCATTGATCCATCAGTGGCAAGAATATCAATTACATCATAATATCATAATACCCATTATCTTTATTATTCAATATGTTCAAGCCTAGTCAATACTAACTTGGGATCACTTCATTCTTTTCTATTTATCTTGTCCTAAGTGTTCAATCATTACAATCAATAATGAGCCTTTACCAATCATGAAGATAATTAATTTTAATTTTGACACCATTAAGGCTAGCTAGGCATGACAATTGTTTTCAAAGGAACCCATAATTCCCAAAGGAACTCTTAATCATCGAAGGAACTAATAATTATTTCCGAAGGAACCCTCAATTTTCGAAGAAACTCTTAGCTTCTGAAAAAATTGATAACTATTCTTGAATAACCCTCAATCCCTGAAGAAACTTTAAGCTCCCAAAGGGTTTAAAAATTGTTCCCGAAGGAACCCTCTCAGTCCCGAAGGAGCTGACAATTACCTTACCTCTAGGGTCCATTAACAATTTATTGAAAACCAAATTATATCAACATGGATAGATCCAATCACATGCATGATTCATTTTAGACCCTATTATCTATTGGACATAGCTCCTTCTAGGCTATAGCAAGTCATCAAATCGAGCAGTAGAGCTAAACAACACATACAATAAAAGTAATTAGAAAATTTCCTATCTAACTTTAGTAAGAGAAACACAACCCATGTCGGGATTAGACACGATCCATTTTACATTATAATGACCATAAAAGATTTGGGTTTATTGCGAAAACAACATGTGTCCGTTCAAATCAATCCAAATCCATATAACTACGAAAACACAATCCACATTGTAGAAAACACGGTCCATTTTAAGGCATTTGCTAATTCAATATTGACGTGTGTTCAGGATGACATGGTCCGTGTCTCATTACTTTGATTCTGATTCATATAAAAATTTCTCATGCAACATGATCCGCATTGGGTGACATTGTATGCTTTTAAGATTATGCTATATACAATCTGAGGAACACATTTTGCATGTAAGCAACATGGTCCATTTCTTGGTTAGGGTTTTACGTTACATCATGCCATCTTCAATTTAGGGAACATGGTCTGTGTCAGGGATAACATGACCCAATTTTTTGGGCAGAGTTTGCGGTACACCATTTTCTATTCGGGAACATGGCCTATGGCAAGAAGCCACACGGTTTGTTTCCTTTTTTTAGCTCCAATGTTGTCTGAGGAACACGACCCATGTCAAGAACGATGCGATCCATCTTTATCATTGATACAATAAACATGGATCGTGTCTGGTAGGGACACGATCCATGCTTGACCTCCATGTCGTTGTAGTAGTTGCATTCCTTGTCTCCATCCAAAGATTGATAGGGTATAAAACTTATGATTCGATAGAATGATTATAAGCTTAAAGCATGGTTAATATCAATTATCAATCCTATTCATAAATTCCTTTAATTTATCATACATATACGAGAAACTCCAAAGTTGTTCTCCTTATTTACATACCTTGATTTGTAGACAAGCTATCTTCTTCTTCCTTGCCCTAAATCCTTCTCCTCGCTCCTCCTCCATGATGAACCTTCTTCTTTACCTCTCCTCCTGCATGATGATCCGATGCCGAGAGAGAGAGAGAGAGAGAGAGAGAGAGAGAGAGAGAGAGAGAGGTTGTGTCCTATTTATAAGAAAACAAAACCTATCTAGATGGAGTTTGATTCAAATCATAGTTTCTAGGAATATGTTTTGATAGGACTAGGAATTCTCAATTGATTAGAAAAAAAATATTAGAATAACTAATTTCTTTTGACTCTTAGTCTTTGTATAATCCTAATTATTATCATGTTTTGTCCTATCATTCATTTTATCCTTTTATTATTTATTTAAAAATCAAGGGTGTTACGTTATAACCTCCTTAATAAAATTCATCATCGGATTTAGGCAAGACATCAACACTTATCAAGTAGTTCATATTTTTCTTCTATCTTTAAATATATTTCATTAATATCAAGACAATTTAATAATTCCTTAATCATGCCAACACTCTTTTATTATATATCATAAAAAAGAATACATTCATCTCGACTATTTGTATGAAAACCATGAAACTCATGTTCATCAAGTTTATCCTAAAAAAATCTACAATCATAGAATCCAATTCTCATTCAATAATTTGATCATCCAAAATTGTAACATCAATATCTCTAAAAGATCACACCTAGAATCATTTTATCTTCAAAACTTTCTTGATTTGTACTATCTATGAGTAGCCTCGTTAAGAATCATATTATATCATTCATTGGGTCGACATCATAACAATTTCAATCACAACTAAATCTCATTATTTATCTTTCATTAGACAATAAATCCTAGTTCAAATCTCTAAAAAATATCCAAATTTCTTTTCATGACTTACAAATCAAGATCTCCTAAAACTTAATAATCCTCACATAATTTTCAAATGCATTGAATATCTATCATGATGACCCACATGATTGGCTAGGGCCTATACTCTAGGAAGGCGAATATGATCCATACTTGTAGGAAGAAAATCTATCATACATATGTCATTCATATATCAATGATCTTCTACCTATTGATAAACATCTAATTTTATTCATACACCATATGTTACTTAACATTTTCTTAATGGATCGATAATTGTTTTGTTATGCTTTGTCATGGATTCTATATACACTAGGATATCAATAGAGTCCCGACTTTAGACTCTGATACCTTACTGTAATGCCTCAGAATCACACCTGTCACGCGGCTTAATGCCCTTCCAAAGACACTACGAACTTACATCTTTGACTTGACTTTTGACCAATTGACTGATCAATCAATCATTACGAAAGCCAATACTTAAACTATAATCAAGAACTATGCAATGTGTAAAATTGTCTCATCATGAACATAATCATGCTATCATTGTGCAATCACTATCTATTCTGAATTTTATTTACCTACATGATCAGATGCAACAGAGACAATTCTCCCATGGGTTATGAAGCCCAATATGTAAAGTTCAAAGCAAAAGGGTAAAACATATATGAAAATATAAACATGGAAACTATGTCATATCATATAGTCATTATCATAGATAATAGGTTTACTATATCTTCTCCATTAGTTCACATCTTTCTTTACAACATCATTAATTAATCTATTGAAAGAAAATCAATTGTATTGTGGTAACACAATGTTCATCGTATCATGTTCGATATGTTCTTGCACAATTCAATCTTGTAATTTGCATCTTTCCTTTCATTATCATTGATTCATCAATTTCACCATATTATAATGTTGCCCATTATCTTCAGTATTCGATATGTTCAAGCTCAATCAGTACTTTACTTATGATCATTTCATTCTTTACTATTTGTCTTGTTCTAAGTCGTTCGGTCGTTACAATAAATAGCGGGTCTTTACCAATCATGAAGATCATTGGTTTTAATCATGATGTCATTAAGGCTAGATAGGTCTGACAATTGTTCCCGAAGGAACCCATATTCCCCGAAGGAACTCTTAGTCCTCAGAAAAAAAATGACAATTGATCCCGAAGGAGTCCTCAGTCACAAAAGAAACTCTCAACTCCTAAAGGAACTGACAATTGTTCCTGGAGGAACCTTTAATCCCTGAAAGGACTTTTAGCTCTTGAAGGAACTGATAATTGTTCCTGAAGGTACCCTCACTCCCAAAAGGAACTCTTAATCCTAAAGGAACTGACAATTTCCCCATTTCTAGGGTCCATTAATAATTTGTTGGGACTCAAATCATATCATCATGGATAAATTCAATCACATGAATTGTTCATTTTACACCTTATTATCCGTTGGACATAACTCCTTTCTCGGTTATAGCAAGTCATCAAATCAAGCACTAGAGTTAATGTGCATATAATAAAAGAAATCATATTATTTTCTATATAACTTCAGTAGGAGAAACACACCGATGTCGGGATTAGACACGGTTCATTTTAGGTCATGACCATCCGTAATCAGGGTTTGTTGTGAAAATAACCCATGTCTGATCAAATCATTTCCAAATCTATATAAGCAGGAGAACACGATCTGTGTTAAGGCATCTACTAGTTCAATATGAATGCGATCTATTTAGGATGACACGGTTCGCGTCCGATTCATATCAAAATTGGTCAAGAGACATGGTTTGCATTTGGGTGACACTGTCCATTTCTAAGATTATGCTATATACAATTTGAGGAATACGCCTTGCGTCGAAAGCAACATGGTCCATTTGTTGGTTAAGGTTTTATGTTACATCATACCTTCTTCAATCCGGGGAACATGACCTGTGTCAGAGGTAACGTGGCTTGTTTCCAGGCAGGGTTTGTGATGCGTGCTAATTATGCAGAAAATATCGTTAGCAAGTGCACTAGTCGTATCAAGTAATAGAGAATGAGTAGAGTGTCAATCCCAGGAGTAAATTGTTATCCTAAAGTTGACTCACTAAACTAAGGAGAGGGGTACATTGACTTTGGGCAAGATATGTTTAAGAAGAAATTGTGTCAGGGGTAACATGGTTTGTTTCCCAGACAGGGTTTCGGATGCATGCTAATTATGCAAAAATATCATTAGCAAGTGCACTAGTCATATCAAGTAATAGAGAATTAGTAGAGTGTCGATCCCACGAGTAAATTGTTATCCTAAAGTTGACTCACTAAACTAAGGAGAGGGGTACATTGACTTTGGGCAAGATATGTTTCAGAAAAAAATGAAATAAGAGTAAATGCTAATGATACGATCAATAAGCATAAGAATGATGACTTCAAGCATTGGACTTAGATGAATAAGTAGGGAAAAATATGACCTAAAAGATTAAAATTCAAATCCACAAATTCTTAAGAGGATTAAGGTTTACCTAAAATTCAATGTCCTCTCGAGGATGCATTGACTACCTTAAACCTATATGACTCTATTGCTCTCCTGCAAGATGACAATCTAATCTACTAAGATTAAAAAATGCAATGATCTGTAATCCCTAAACCATGGATCGTTCCTCTCCCAGGATGACAATCTCACAGACCTCATACTCAGTATTCCTCTCCTAGGATGATATTGTGGCATGACATAATTGACTAAAAACAGCTCATAAATCAATTCAGGAATGCATATGAAATCAAGATCTGCTATTCCCCTATAGGATGCTAACAAATTATAACATCATATAAAGCATGGGAAGCATTACACACATCATGATATACACGTAAGAAATTGTGGAAATAAACTTTATATAAAACTAGGGTTTCTCCAAGTTTTTTCTTTTACAATAAAGATCTCCACAAATAAATATCAAAATACATAAGAGTTCATCCTCTTATAAAAATAGGAGAAAAGAATACAACAACAAAATAATTACAAAAACTTTACACCTTTAAGCGACGATCATCTCCAGAATCCTGCAGCACTTCGTCTTCTCCTTCTTTAGGTTCTCGCAAGCTTGAAGCATCCTCTCATATGAGGCTTTGGGGGCTATTTATAGGTAGGAAGAACCCTAGACTTGAGGAAAATCATCCAGGGGAAGATCAACCTTCAAAATGAATCTTGACCGTTGAAAATAGACTTGAAACGTCCTATGATCGCCAGTGACGAATATTGTCATGGCCCATGACATAAATGTCACGACCGTGATTGAAGGTTGGTTGTATACACGGTTTACGTCACGACACGTGATAGAAAAGTCACGATCGTGACCGAACAGTAGTGTAATGACCGCACATGTGTCACGACCCGTGATTTGAAAATCATGATCGTGACCGAATAGTTGATTTCTCTTCTTAATACGTCACGACCCGTGACAAAGATATCATGGTCATGACCGAATATATTCAGCGCGTCACGCCCGCAACACGGACATGACCGAACAACAATATTTCTCTCAGGAAATCACGATCGTGACTGAAGCGTCGTTCCTTCGTCCAATTTCATCATAGCCCATGACTGAATTGTCACAACCGTAACCAAAACATGATTCTAATCGCTTGTTGATGTCACGGCCCGTGACAGACATGTCACGACCATGATCAAAGCTCTGAAGTCTTTATATTAGCTTTCTAACTCCGAAATTAGCCCAAATTTCAGTTGCCTTCTCTCGATGAGTCATTGAGTGCCCTGGACATACAAAAATACCAGTTATTTAGACTCTGACTCTAGAAAAAAATATAAGTGATATATAATCGAAATGGATGTGTATGCTAACAAAATGCACAAAAATTAAGATGAAAATGATATGAAAAATATGAATAAATTAATACCCATCAGTTTGCATTACACCATTTTCTATTCGAGAACATGGCTCGTGACGAGAAGCCACATGGTTCGTTTCCCTTTTTTTTGGCTCCAATGTTGTCTGTGGAATGTGACCCGTGTTAGTAACGACGTGGCCCATCTTCATCATTGATTCAGTGATCGTGGATCGTGTCTGGTAGGGACACGATCCGTGTTCGGCCTCCATGTCATTGTAGTAGTTGCAGTCCTTGTCTCCATCCGAAGATCGATTAGGTTATAAATCTTATGATTCAATAGAATATTATAAACTTAGGGCAGGGACAATATCAATAATCAATCATATTCATAAATTCCTTACATTTATCATACATATACGAGAAACCCCAAAGTTGATCCCCTTATTTACATACCTAGATTTGTAGTCAACATATCTTCTTTTTTTCTTGCCCTTGATTGTTATCCTCGCTCCTCCTTAGTGATGAATCTTCTTCTTGGCATTTCCTCCTCTAAGATGATATGAAGCTGTAAGGAGAGAGAGAGAGAATGTTGTGAGAAGGGGTTGTGTCTTATCTATAGGGAAAGAAAATTTCTCTAGATGGAGTTTAAATTAAATCATAATTTTTAGTAATAAGTTTGAATTGACTAGAACTTGTTAATTGATTAGAAAAATTATTATAATAATTATTTGATTTTGACTCTTATCCTTTTTTTATCTTAATCATTCTCATATTTTGTCTATATTTGTTTTTATCCTTTTATTATTTATTTAAAAACTGAGGGTGTTACACGTTCCATCAAATTATATTTTGATGTAACTAGGTACATCGTTCGGTTGTTTCATAGTTTTTGCTAGATATGTGATTACATGATTGCTTTGCATTGACAGAAGTCACAAATATGATTACACCAATTGATTGCTCAGAATTTTAATGTCAAAAATATTATTATGTATTGTCAACGGAAGGATAAATATGTATAATGCAATTGAATCTATAGAATCCATGAGCAATATGTGCATTTATATCTAATTGTGTGTCAATGTTCTCCAGGAAAACTTTGATGCGATTAGGTTCAAATATGCCAGCAAGAGCAGAGCATGTTACAAGGAGCAAAGCTGATTTAACTTTTCCAAATGGTCAAGGTTCAACACCTAGAACTTGCAAACTTCATGATGTGATCCTCTACTTTGGGATAATTGACGTCTTTCAAGATTACAACATTAGTAAAAAGTTGGAGCATGCTTACAAGTCATTGCAGGTTGGCACCAGTTCAATCTCTGCAGTCGATCCAAAGCTCTATTCAAAGAGATTTCAAGATTTTATAAGTAAAATATTTGTGGAAGATGACTGATGTGACAAAGGGAAAAATTGCATAGTGAAGTTCAAGGATTTCAGAGGTGATGATATATGGAAAAACTCAAAATTGATAAAACTAATGAGATTGGATCTGTTATAATGGTTTGCAAATGAAGAAAATCTACAAATTATCGATTATAGTAACCCCAAATTGTAAATAGCTTAGTTGAAGGCAGTGTTGTCAGAATCAGACCGGACCGGCCGGTTCGACCGATTCGACCGTCGACCGGGGTCTAGTCCGGTCCTGGTTCGATGAAAAAACCGGGCACTTAATTGGACCGGTCAAAACCGGTCAAAACCGGAAAAATAGAGGTTGAACCGGTTGAACCGATGATTTTGGTGAACCGGCCGGTTCAAATAAAAAAAAAAGAAAAACAAAAACTGGGCTGAATTAAGAGAAGTGGGCTTTGGGGTCAACTGGGCCATGAAGAAAAGTTTTAATTCAAGGTCTTTTAAATCAATTTTTGTTTTTTTCTTTTTCTTTTTAATTATAAAAGAATTTGTTTAGCTGATATTTATTTTTTGAATAAATAATTATTAAGATATATTTTTATTAATAATTTTTATATCAAATAAAACGTTAATTCATCATAACTTTTGAAAATAAATTTAATTTTTTTCATATTTAATCATTAATTTATGATTCTTTATATAAATTATAAATCATATTTTAATTTAATATTTTTTAATAGTATCCGGTTCGACCGTCCGGTTTAACCGGTTTGACCGGTTAAACCTGACCCGAATGTTTTTCCGGGTCGATGTCCGGTCCGATTCTGACAACATTGGTTGAAGGTTACAAACGAGTAGTTAGTCAATGGGATACTTCAATTATGGACCAATTATTGTAAAGTACCAAGACTTGCCAAAATTTATTTTGATAAGCCATGGATGTACTAGCATATGTTAATTTGGGCAAGAAATTATTGATATTTTAATCCTTTCTGTCACTCACTATAAGCAAGAGTGAATATTAATTTTACTCCTAAAAATAAGCTTAAATTGCTTAGAACATTGAATAAGATTATATATTTAATTGGATTTTAGTAAAGATGTTTAGTTTTCATGGAGATATCGTGCTTAAATTAAATTGTAAATATAACATATTATTTTGTATTAATTGTACAATTCTTTTCATATATTTTAAGTCTTTACCATTTACATAGTAATATGGACTAACATATATTATCATTCTTATATTTATAAGGGTTTGAGTATGTGTGAGGTAAACTTGAGGGATATTAAAAGGTTGTACTATTGTTTTTTTTCATTCTCAATCTTTCAAACAAATCTCTCTCACGCATAGACCAAATTTATTCTTTTAAGGTGTTTACTTATTGTTTGGAGGCAGAAGGTTTAGATTAGGACAATTTTGAATTTTATTGGTAAAAACTTTTTATTCACATATGATTTGATGAGAATATTAATAATAAGTTATATTAAATTTCAGGAAGCCATCAATTCGTCTCATCATGGTCTTACACTGATTATATGAAAATTCATGAGTATATATACAAATACACATATTTCTAGTTGTATTAATAGAAAATATCAGAAGAAAATGATGGTTTGGTAGCATCTTTTCGATATATTGACAACTGATATTGCACTGTTCTGTCGTTCATATGATAGCTTTTAATGCTAAATTCATTGGGTAGGAATTGATTTTGGAAAATGAGACATTAATTTTACTATTGGGAGAGAACCAAATCATCATCAGACTTGTCTAGTACTTTAGATTTCATTCTAGGGACACCATCAACCTTCACCAACTACTCTTCACAACTTCATCATCTATACTACCGAAGTTGAAAAAAGGTTTCTTCTATTTTTGTTCTTTCCTATTGTTCTCATTTTCTTTTCTTTTTTTGTTTATTGTCATAAATATATTATTATATATATATATATACATATATATATATATATATATA